>CAMKVN010000036.1:0-52564 GCA_946474995.1 Funneliformis geosporum
CTCCTCTGTCATTTACATTCTGAACACAGAATATTAAAGTATGATTTTCTCCTTTTTGGCTTGGTTTTCGGTGATTAGCTCTCTTGCCTTTTTCAGCATAGGAATATCTAGGAACTTCATTTAAGTGGAAAGAACACTCATCAATTGCTAAAACAGGAGATTGAGACAAGTAAGGAATCTTTTCAATAAACTTGGCAATTTTCTCAGGATGATTTAATTGTTCAGCATAGTGATAATTGATTTTCTTATGAGTAACCTTTCTTTTTTTTAGATAACGAGAAATAGTGGGTTGACTAATCTTTTGCCCCGTCTCTTGAAAGATACGGTCTGCTATTTCTTGCTGAGTTGAAATATCTCTTTTTTTAAGAAGAGAGATATAGTGCCTTAAAAGTTTCTCTAACACTGGATTTCTTCTAGTTTTTGGTGTTCTGCCTATCCCTTGGTGAGTTACATGTAATTTTCTTCGTTTATCTCAATTTCTAATAGTTCGGTCAGTTACTCCAAAGGCAATAGCAGTTTGTTTTTGGGTTGGTTTTTTTATTTTAGTTAGTTTCATATATATTTATATTTGTGTAAGTATATTTAGATAATTATTTAGTTAGAGAGTAAATATGATTTCTCATTCGCATTCTTTTAGAGGGATTGGTAATGGTTTTCCAGTATCCTTTCTTATTTTCATAATAGAGTTTCTTTAAGCAGGGATTGCAGATGTATTTTTCTTCGTCTTCTTTTCTTTCAGTTCAATAACCTCAATTATTGATAAGAGTTCAATCTTTGCGAGGATAATTGTATTTGACTATTACTTCTTCTTGGCATTGGAAGCAATTGACTTTTTTACTTTTTTTATAACATGGGTAACAATTCTTTACTCATAAATGATTAGTGCTACCATTTTTAAATCAGAAAACTAAAAGATAAATTTTGCTCTCGTGAGAAACTTTCTCTACAAAAGGAACTCGATTTCCTTTATATCCCTTTTGTGGCTCTACTTCTTTTGGTAAGTTGTTGATTAATTTTCTAATCAGTTCTTTTGTAATACCATCTTTTTTATGTCGCTTCAAGGGATAGTCAGTAATAGTTAATCACTCTATTTTTCATTCATTAAGAGTAATTTGACAGGGATAAGTTCAAGTTTCTTCCTTGGTCTTTTGTCCCACCACTATTGCTTAACCTGAATTTTTACTTCCAAAGGTTTAAATATTTGACTAGCATAATTTACCAACCTATCCAAAGTGAAATTATCAATGTAACAATAAAGAATTTCTTCAGTTTCACCACTCGTTAAATGGATTTGTTTAGCCAATTTTTCAGTTGACAAATTATTTACTCTCTTATAACGAATAATGTTTTGACATATTTCATACTTCGCTTGTTCTAAAGGGGTAGGGTCTTCCGGTAAACCTTGGGAAACTAATCCTTGGTAATTAGGGTCTTCTAACTCTTGGAGGTATTTTTCTAGTTCTTTTTCTTCTGATTGTTTTTTTACATTATTTAGGTTGTTTTTCATAGTTTATTAAAATTTCTTTTTTTACTGAACTGTTGATGGCAATTCTCTTTCGTTCGGTTTACTTTTTTTGTTTCCGTTTTTTCTACCATTGCTTTTTAATAATTTTTTCTGATTTATCTACTCTATATAGCATTTTTCAAAATTAATGTCAGTGTTAACTTTCTTTTTTAGTGCTTTTTCATCAAAAATAAGCAACTAATCCAATTACTATTGCTCCGACTAATATACTGCCTCCAATAATTCAAGGCATTCAATTGGTTGGTTTTTCTCCTCCTACCTCATCTCGTTCTTCTTCCGGAATCGCTTTTAAATTTTCTTGTCTAATTTCTTCTAATTCGGATTTGAATTCGGGGTATTCAGTCTTTAATTTTTCTAACTCATCTTTTCCCTCGGCAAAACGAATTTTAATTTCTTGAATTCTAAGTTTGTACACTTCTTTATTCTCCTTTTTTAGTTTTTCTAACTCTACTTTTATAATCTCAGAGCTCTCTTTTACTCCTTTTATGCTACAAGCAAAACAAGCCTTATTTTGGGGAGTTGATTCATCATAAATTATAGCAGTTCCAGTTTTTAGACAAAGCAAACACTTTTCATTCTTTTTAATTTTTGTACTCATATATTTATTTTATACCCTTTTTGTTTATATTCTGTTAAGGTATGAATAATATTTTAAAAAGGTTTAACTAGAAGTAGAAAATTTCCCCTCATGGATGTAGGTGCGAAGTTTGCCCCTTTTCTTTAAATCAGTAATAGTTTCCCAGTAAGTTTCTTTATCATAATAGAATTTCAAAAGGCAAGCATTACAAATCTGTCTATCTTTCTTTCTTGCTTCTTTATCTTTCCAAAAATCAGGATTTTTGGCTTCCGGATTGGTTCAGTATTCCCAATTATTCTTTTTGGAATAAGATTTATGGGGAATTACATATTTGATTTCAAAAGTATTTTTACATTTAAAGCACTTAACTTTTAAAGGTAGGGGGAAAATGTTCTTGTTGATTAATTCCACTGTTTTTTTTTTTTTTTTTGCTCCATAAGTTATTTTTTTTATATTTAAAGTTAGTTATTGGTTTCATATTTTTAAAAAGCGGAAATTAATTTGAATAGTGTAATATTATGAAACTAATTTATATTAAATCTACTATTACTCCCAAAGATTATAGTATAGTGCGGGAAATACTAAAAAAAGAAAGAGGGGAAAAATCGGCTCCTTTTATTTATAAATTAAGCAAATTAGACAGTTTGGAACAGTATTTAAGTAAAGAAAATATTAACTATGAAGTTTACCAAGAAGAAAAAAGACTTTCACCTCCTAATAAAAACGATAAAAAAACCGTTGCTAAAAGCAAATCAAAAGACCAAGAATTAAAAAGAGCTTATCAAGCCATGGCTAAAAATAAAAAATTAAAAAAAGAATTAGCGGTGTGAGATGAAACATTAGGGGACAGTTATAAATAAGTGAACAAACCAAATTCAAAAATTCCCAAACAGAGTGAAATCTGGCTAGTCAAATTTCCTAAAAATAAGGAGGGGCGTAAACCTTTTCGCCCTTGTGTGGTAATCAGCAACGATAACCAAAATAAATACGATGAGGAAGTGATTATTATGCCATTAACTACTGAAGAAGTTATTACAGGCGAAATTCAACCCTTTGAAATTCCGGTAATGGGTTAACTCAAAAACCGGCTTAAAAAAACCAAGTAGGATATTAACTAATCGCATTCACACCATAGACAAAGAATTAAAACTGGTTGAGAAGTGACTTGAGAAAAACTGTTGATCTCTTTATGAACTGGAATTAGAGTAAATAATGAGTAAACCGGTTATCATAATTTTCTCTTTTTTGTTAATAGCACCAATATTATTGACAAAACCCGGGATAATTTTTTGAATGACATTTCTATCAAGTATCTTTTTAATAAGTCTCTTTCCTATGAAGATAAGAAATACGACTGGTTTTATTTAATCCGCAATGAAAGATTTTTTAAACTTTATAATTTCGATGACGGCAAGCCTTTTGAACCGGATTATTTGCTAATTTTATACCAAAAGGAAAAGCAACTGTATTATCAAATATTTATTGAACCCAAAGGTAGTTATCTACACGAAAAAGATGCTTGAAAAGAAAATTTCCTTCTATCTCTTAAAGAAGAATACAAAATAGAACGATTATGGGAGAACAAAAAGTATCGCATTTGAGGCATGTCTTTCTATAATAAAACCAAAGAAATTGAATTTGATAAAAAAATTAGTGAAGAACTGTTGTAATTATTTCCTATGAAGCAAAAATAATAATATATGACCAGCGAAGCACAAAATTATATTGACCGAATGAAAAATAAAGAAAAACTTACCTATTTGGACCTAAGCAATCAAGAGCTTGAAGGAAACCTAAATTTAGCAAATTTTTCTAGTTTGGTAAGCATTAATGCTTTCAAAAACAAATTCAACGATTTAGATTTTTTACTGAGTTTACCCAATAAAGAAAAATTGAAAAAAATAAATTTTTGGGGAAACAAAATAACCAATCCCGGAAATGCCCTTGTCCTATTCGATAAATTTCCCAATTTAGAATCAATAAACTTAGGAGGTAATCCTCTCGCTTGGAATAATTTGAAAAATTTAGATGACCGGCAAGTTTTATTATTAATTAAATTAATTGAAGAAGAAAAGGTTAAAATCAATGCTAATTCTCCCGAAATAACTCTTTTAAAATATATCAAACAATTAAAAGAAGAGAATATGCTTCTCAAACAACAAGTCCAAATCGAGGTTCCTCCGAAATAGCATTTTTTTTATTCTTTCTATAAGCAAGGACTTAAACATTTTTTTCATTTAGAGTTGGAGAAATCAAGACTAGATCTTTTTCGATGTTTTTTTGAAAAGCGGGTCGCATTTGTTTTCAATTAACTAACTCAACCATAAAAGGTAAATTTGACTGCTCGAATTCCTCCCGCATTTTGTAAATAATGCTACTAGGAATATTGTCATAATAACAAAGATCCAAATCGGACAACTTTCAAGCCTCACCTTTCACTCGGGAACCATAAGCATAGAACTGATAAGGATACTTACTTAGTATCTGTTGGATTATTTTCCGGTGTCTTTCTTCTAATTGAACCATAATATTAAAGTTTTTTTAAATTTTTAATTAATATATCAAGATTTTTTAAGAACCGGGGTAAAATTGGATAAACTTCTTCCATTATTTTTTCATAATATTCGTGAACAGTAAGGTTCCTCTTTTCAACATAATCAAATCAGACCTCGGCATCGGGGATTAGACCTTCTAAACCGGCTATCCGAAAAACTTCTTTGGAAGTATAAACATGGGTTCCGCGCAAACTAAGTATTTTTCGACAAGTCTTATAAGCCAACTCATAACTGACTTCAAAGGCTTGGATAGTACCCGCAATTTCTAATTCAGTTTTGGCATCTTGGAGGGCTTTTTGGAGAAAATTACGAGCATTTATTAATGGTTCAATATTTAACTTACCATTTAGAATGTATTTAGGCATGATTAATACTATTTTTTTATCCTTTACTACATAGCATATACTATTTTTAGTTCTATAAACAAATTTCGCACTCCCTACCTACATAAGTAAAATAATATATATGACTGGAAGAAGTGTGAACATTTATCTCCAAGAAGAGACATATAATCAATTGCGAAAACTAACTGGCAATCGAAAAATTAGTCGCTTTGTTGATGAAGCAATAATTGAAAAATTGACCAAAGAACAAGAAAGAAATAAAGAAGAACTAAAAAAGAAAATGATTGAGGGTTATAAGGCTAATGCTAAAAATAAGAGACTACAAAAAGAGTTAGGAGCATGAGAAAAAATTTCTGCACAAGATGTTTTAACTCAAATGGAAAAAAATGAACGAAAAAAAGATAAAAAATCCTAAATCAATCAAAAAACTAGGTATTCCCTGTCAAGGAGAAATTTGATTAGCCGAACTTCCTAAAATTAAGGAATTTTCTAAACCTTTTCGTCCGGTATTGATAATTAGTAATAACCTTCAAAATGAATTTGATAACCTCACAACCATCGCTACTTTGACTACTGATGATGTTGAAAATGTTAAACCCTTTGAAGTTTTTATTGAAAACACCCTAGAAACCGGTTTGGACCATTCTAGCAAAATTCTAGTCGGTTACTCTTTTACTATTTACAAGGAAATACGGCTGATTAAAAGGTTGGGAGTGGTTAGCGAGGAAATAATGAACCAAGTTAAAACGGCTTTGAGAATAACTTTTGATTTGGAAGATTAAATTTTTTTTATCAAAAATTCAACCCCTCTTGGCACTTTTACCTAAATAAAAGAATTATACAATGGCATCAATAATAAGCATGGAGAAAATTAAACCAGAAAAAGAACACCTTTCAACTATAATATTTCTACATGGCTTAGATCAAATTCCATGAAAAGATTTTTTTAATCTTATAAAAAACTACTTTCCACACACTAAATTTATTCTCCCGCAAGGTTCGCTGAAATCAATTGAAATTAATGGTCTAAAAGTTGTTTCCCCTATAAATGCTTGATATAGCATGAGTGGAGACTTATGCAAAATTCAAAAAGAAATTCCGCTTGAAGAGGTAGAAAAAATAATCAAAATCGATAAAAAGGAACTATTAAAGTCAAGAAATGAGATTAATAAACTTATCAAGGAAGAAATTAACTTAGGTACTCTTCCACAAAAAATTGTCCTTGTTGGCTTTTCCCGAGGAGCTTCGATTACTTTGACAACTGGATTAGTTTTTAATATTCTTTGGGAGAAGTTATTTGTATGAGTGGTTTTCTACCTTTTGGCCAAGAAGCATTAATTAAATTAAAGCAATCGAAAAACAAAAAAAACAAAAATTCTTATTTGCCATGGAAGGCAAGACGACGTTGTTCCTTATTGGCTTATTGAAAAGAGTTCTAAAATCTTAGGAGTAAAACCCAAAAGTTATCCATATGGTCACGATTTGGGCGAGGAAGCATTTAAAGATGCAATTAACTTCTCTAAAAATGTTTTCTTAGAGAAAGAAATAAATTTTGATGATAAAGAAGCATGAACTAAAACAAATTTTTCACGAAAATAATTCTTAGTTATTCGTCATTATTTTGGAAATGCCATTTTTTAAACCTAGCAAAAATTCTTCAACATATCCCATTTTTCATGCGATTTTGTCATATCTCCCTTAGTAATATACAAAAATCTTCACTTTTTATTTTTTCTTGCCTTTTCTCTTAACTCCAAATTTAAAGCATTTACCCATTCTTTCGCCGCCTGATTTTTCTCATCTATTTCCGGATTAGGATTATTATCATCCTTAATTTCTATTAGTCAGTGAATATCGTTTTCATCTACTACCAAAATCCGGAAAATAATGTCTTTGCTTATTTCCATAAAGAATATAAACTTCATCCCCTCACTATAAAAGTCGAATTCATTTTTTAACTTCTTTTGGTTCTGTCAATTAACTTGGCAAACTGAAACTCAATTCCACTATCAAAAGTATCATAATTATATAAACCCTTGACAAGTTGGTAGCCTTTGGTTCTTTTGGCAAATTCTTCCTCCAAATTTTTTTTGGCAACAACTTCGCAACTTGGATGATAATAACTAAAAGGTTTTTCAATTACTTCTTGTTCGGGCTGATTTTCGCCTACATGTAATTCTTTAAAAATGTTTTGGGTCAACTTGGCTAACTGTCCCGGCTGCTTCTCAATATTGCGATACTATTTCTAAATTTACGGACATTTAATAACTCTTGAAAATTATCATGCATTATGATTTCCAAAGTATTTAAGGCTTCTTTGGAGGTATGACTGCCAAAAGGTAAACGCAAAACCACGACCGGATAATTGTTCGATAGCCCGTAAGGGAACAATAACATAAACATTTTTGACATCTTGACCCTCTTTTAGCATCTCAACCGCAATAATAAATAATTCGAGCGGGATTGTAGGGATTATCAATGTTTTGTAGTTCTTGGGCTAAATCATCGGTAATTTTGTTACTGCCAACTTGGAAAATGTTTTCAGATAGTTTTTCAGTATCTTTTTCTGAATTATAATAATATTCTAAAAATTTTTGAACTGCTTCTTTATTTGGTCGGCAGAGTTCTAGTTTTTTGGAAATTGTTGTCGAGGATATTATTTCAACCAACCTTCTTCATTGGCATATATAAAATTTAGTAATATTTAATATTAAGAATGCTAAAATATTATTATAATAAGATATATGAAAAAGAAACAAAAAATAACTTGTTTGATTTGCGATAGTGGACTGAAAATAAAAAAATGTTCTCAATGCGGAGGAAGTATTCACTTTTTTGTTAAAGATGAGAAAGAATATTTATTAAACAAAAAAGCAATAGAAAAAATTAACGAAATATTCCTGAGTTCTAAAAGTTTCTGCGAAAAAAAAAATGCTTTACTTAACCTTTTAAAGAGTTTAGATTTGGAAAAAATGCCAGGGGTTGAAAATCAAAAAATTAAATATCTATTGCAAAGTCGGCTTTTCAACGAATTAGCCAAAAAAAATATGGAAGAGTATGAAAAATCAACGAGCGATTTTTTAGGGAGATAAGAGGAATTTATGAGTGATCTACTGCTGCAATATTGAGGAAAAATTATTAAGGAGGAGTTAGGTATCGTTCTAGGCACTTATAAATACACTTTCTTTACTTATGATCAAAAAAAGATAACTTTTTATGTTGATTATCAATTAGAATGACGTCCCAATACTCAATACAAATTAAAGGTTAAAAAAATCGATAATAAAAAATATAGTCTTTTTGATTCTATAAAAGAAGAAATTATTAATTTGCCCGCAAAAGAAGGTGAAGAAAAAATACTAGAATTTAAGTGGGAAACAAAGAAGCAAATTCAAGAACTTGAAGAAAAATATCAAAAGATCGAAAAAAAGTTAGACAAGAAAACAAAAAAACCTATTATCAAGCAAAAAAAACAAAATGATTTTTGAGGATTATTGTGGAAAATTTTTTCGTAGCTACTTGTATTGAGTACTTATTGATCATTAGGAAAAGAAAGAGTTTAAATTCTCGCATAATGCTGTAAAATATTAATTGGTATCTTGCCAATTTTAATGTTATTAAATTTTCCACTTTCTAATTCTGGATCAACCGCCAGATTTGCAATTTCTAAAAACTTTTCTCGTCCAGCGAATTCAGCAAAAAATTCAGTAATCCCTCGGTCAGCATGCCATCTACCACGGCTAATAAAATATCTCCTTTTTTTGCCGCAAAAATGTTCGTTTTCCGGCTGATAGTCATATTCTAATTGAGCAGCGACTAATTTCGCTAAGTTAAAGCATTTAAACTATCGCCACAAATTATTAGGTTATCGCTAGGAATTATTGCCAAATTTTTGCTCCGCTGAATGAATTTCCACTTCTTTTAATAATCTTACTTCAGAAACCCGGAATCGTTAGGGTCTACTCATTCATATTTAAATTTCTCATAATCGCTAATAATTAGAGTTTTATTTTTGTTAACTCAGTTTAGTTCTAATTTGCCGGAGAGTTTATTGTTCATGATTCTTTTTAATTTTCTTTCTTTGTCGATACTCAAAGAACATCAAATAACTTCATTTCATCTTTGAATTCATTAATCAATATTTCGCCTCTTTTTTTAATATCTGTTGAGGTTAGTTTATCAAGATTGAACAAAAAACTTTCTTCTCAATTCAATGGGCATCTCTTACCATATTTTTTAATTTCGTTTTTTTTCACTTTTCAGTCGCTGTTAGACATTCGAGAGTTCGAACTGCCCTCCACTAACGTGACATTTCCTAATGAATAAATGTCATCTTCCTCAAATTCTTTATTTTTTTGCTTTAATATACTTTGGGGCACTAAGTGTTCTACACTTGTCTTTTTTCAATTATATATCACTTGTTTTAGGTCCATAGTAGAACTTTCTGCTGATTCAAATTTCAATATGTTTTGAAACTTTCTAGAATAGTAAGTTTTTAGGACGAACTCCCAAATTTTATTTCTTTTCGTTGAGTAAGTTAAAAGTTCATCATAAAATTTTTTCCTACCATCGTCTGAAAATTCCTTTTCCAACCAATCCTTTTTCAAATCGCTATTAAACAGTTTTTTATTTACAGCAATTTCTTCAATTATTGAAGGGACAAAACGGGGAATATCTCCCGGAGATTTCCCTTTTACTGTTATTAATCTGAAAATAAAGTACAGAGTGGTTTCTAGTTCTTTCATCACTAACTTTTTTTCTTCTTCTGAGTCTTCTTCGAGGTCAAAATAAATTTTTAAAATAATAGGGAACAGTTGAGAGTAATTCAAAGTCGAAATATCACTAATTGTGTAAAATATTTCAGTGGGCCAGGAACTTTTTTCTCATCAACTTTTATCGGGGTCTTTTATATTTTTATAAACCTCAGCATAATTAGTAAGCATGCTAAGTATTTCAGATGCTTTATTCTCGTCTGTAACTTCACTTTCAAAAAGGTCGTATATGCTGAGTTTAGTCGGTTTAATATTTCGTTTCTCATCAGTGGGTTTTTCTCAGAATTTCGCTAATCAAAAATCAATCAAAAACCCATCCATTTCTCTGTTTATGGTTTGCCTCTTGCTAGCTTCACTAATTACCTCTACTATTTCTCTTTCTCAAGTCCGAACTACTTGTTTTTCTGATCCAACTGATTTTCTAACCAACAGACTTTTTAAGAGATCAGAATTACTTAAATTTAATCCTGTATTATTTAGAGCTGTGAAAAGTTCTTGAACCTTGTCATTATGAGGAATTTCTACTAGTGCGAAGTAGAAGTTTTTAGTTACGACCTCATAAATTTCTTGTAAATTATATTTAGTTTCTGTTTCGAGAAATTTTGTAAAAAATCCTTTCGCTCTTAAAATATTCCCAGGTTTCCTCTTCCTTCCTTTCTTTTTCATCAGTTTATTAACTTGCAAAAGACCTAATGCCTTTTCAAATTCTTGTTTGTCATATTTGTTATTCAAACTTATTCTGATTTCCTTTTCTTGGTTTTCATTTTCTAAAAAAAGAATTTTCTCAATACTAGGATTCTTCAATTTCTCATAAATTACATGAAGTAAAATAAATGCAGTGACTAATCTTTGTTGACCATCGATAATTTCCGAAAAATCATTATCTTCATTACCTTTTTTTAAAATTATATCACCAGCAAAATATTTTTGTTGATCAAGTTTCCGTTTTTTACTAACTCCAAACAATTTTTTATTGTCTATAAAATTAGTGATGCTTTGGATAAACTCTTCTCAATTTTCTTCATCTCAACTGTATTCACGCTGAAATTGAGGTAACACGAAATATCTTTCTCCTACCAAGTCTAAAAATTTTACTCTATTTATGATGATCTCTTTCATATTTTATTTTTTTATAAGTTTTCCGGGTAAAAAATAATGGGCTTCCAAGTCTTTGATATTGAAGAGTAAAATCTCGGAATGAAAAATTATTCCTTTGCCCCCATTGTTGTCATGTAAATTGTTGTCATCTAAATTATAAATATTTTTTGGCAGAGTAATTATACTACTTATTTTTGGATATTCGCCGCTATCGAATTTTAAAAAGCGTCTACTGTTCAATGTTAGGTTAAACCTTAATCCGTAGGGAGTAAAGAGAAGAATTGGAACGTTTTTACCAAAGAGTTCGATTGTTTTCGCTAAAAATACTTCGGGAAGAAAAGGCCTTCTAGTTCATCCATTTTCGGTTAGATATTTAAAGGTAGTTTTTTGTTCCTCCATATCTTCATGTATATTGAAAGGTGGGTTAATAATAATTAAGCGAGGAGATTCTTTGTAATCTTTTTTTTCACTCGTTAAATAATCCATCTTTCTTGTATTCGGAAAACCTTTGTCCTCTATATCAATAGCTTCAACTTCATAACGGGCTTTTTTTCAAGGAGACAGTAATTGACCACTACCTGCACATGGATCTAAAATTGTGTATAAATTTTTGTCAAATTTCTTACTCAGCAAATTAAACAACCACTCACTCAGACAATCTGGAGTAAAAACGTTGCAGGTTTTATTTATCTGGCTCGTGCCGAGACGGTTTCTGTACATAATATAATTTTTGATTATTTCCCTCCATAACTTTGAATAACTTAAGGAATAGGAAACCAATAAATAAAGAAATAAGCATAACAATTAATTTAGTTTCTCCCCGTGAACACTACCCACAAAGCATTCCAAACCTGATTTCAAACTTCGCATCTACTTTTTCCTAACCTAGTAATTAACCGTTCTTCCTTATCTATCGCTAGTAAACAGTGGAGGAGTATTTTGCTTTTTTCATCCAATCCATTTTCTTTATTGACTTCAATTAATACAATACTTCGAAAGCAGCGACATTTTTTCACTTTTTTTACTAGTCAAAGGAGCCGCTACCGCATACTTGTTATATTGGTTCTGCCAGTTATTACTTAGAACTAGCATAAGACAGATTTTTGATTGTTCTTTAACTTTCTTACGATTAAAGTCTACTATTACAATGCCAATAATTTTGTCCACTTTTTATGGTTAATTTTACTATTCCTAAATCCCAAGGTAAACTATTGAAAAGTTAAAAATAGGTTGTCGGCGTATTTTCACAGTCGGACAAAAGTCTTAGGCATCCCTTGTCTTGTTGTTCTAATTTGCAATATTTACCAGTAGTTAATTTTCCTGTCTAATAAAGTCATGGTAGACCCGCAAGAAAAAAGTAATCCAATGGCAAATATGGTAAAATAATATATTATGGCAAATGCCCAAATATGATTAGAGGAAAATTATCCTCTCGATACAAGAAAAAACGTGACAAAGATAGAAATTGATGAAAACAACTTAGAAGGGTCCCTGAAATTAGAAAACTTTATTAATATTAAAGAATTGCCTTGCTCGAATAATCAGATTACCTCATTAAAATAATTGATAGTCCGAATTTAGAACATTTAGAATTAGGAAATATTATGAAATGAGAGGATAAAAATATTTATAATCGTTTTGTTGGAACTTTAGAACATTTGCGGAATATGACTAAATTATGCTTACTGGAAATTGGCAACACCGATATTGATAGCGGTTTGGAGTATTTACCTATTAGTCTTAGGGAATTCGATTGTATGTCCGCGGAAAGAAAAGAAGCGAAAGTTAATCTAATTGCAGAAGAATTGAGAAAACTAGGTGAAATTGGAGAAAATGGTAATTTTATTCATCTGCTTAAAGAGTGAAGAAAAAAAACTCTGAATTAGTGGTAAGTGTGTTATGAGAAAAAATAAATAAAACTGAGGAAGAGTTAGTTATCGAAAGAGAACACGCAAAGGATATAGATAATTGATACCAAACCTTATTAGAAAAAGAAAAAAAGGTTGGGGAAATTACTGAGAAGCAGCGAGATAATTTAAAAGAACAGGTTCGACAATTACAGAAAAAGTTAGAAGATTTGCAAATTAAAGAAAATCGAATTGAGATTCTTCCTGAAAATAGTTAAAAATTTGTCTAAAAAAGTAGACAATATTTTTGGTATTATTGTAATCAAATTTCATCCTGTCGGGGAATATGCTGGATCTCACCTCGTTTAGGAATTTTGCTACTCATTAATTATCTTCTATTCCTTAAATCATGAAATCTGCCATCATCTATATCTTCCAAATGCCTTGCTAATTCTTTGGGGTTGATTGGTTCCTTTCAAACATGTTTGGGTGTTCCTACTAAAACCCCATCTTTTTGAATATCTCTCACAGTGACGACCATAACTCATTTACCAGTATTTAAGGTAGGGGACTTCTAATTCATCAGATAATTTTTTTCAATATTCTAATTCTTCTAATGTTGCCTCTCCTATTTCACAATCAATATTATTGCAAATAGAGGAAATGGAATAACTAACCTTCTTTCATGCATCAAAAGGAGATACATCATGATAGGCTTCTTTCTAGACTACTTTACCTCGGCAGTTAAGTTTTTGGACACTTTTGGTTTTCTTGGCTTCTATTCACTACTTTGACTTGGTTTTATGTGTTTTTTAATTGCCATTAAATCTTTCAATTCTTTCTCAGTTAAATTATTTATTATTCTTTTATATTTATTCTGGTCCTGATGACTTAGTTAATGAAAAATTTATTGCAGATTCCGTGGTTAAACTTGGGGCTCGGAGTTTGCCAACTCAAGTAATTTTTTGAATAGTATAACTAAATTTTTGCAAATTGGTTAAAATTTCCATGGTTAAATTAGCCACCGGAGAGGCAATTTCTTTAAATTTAGTTTGATATTCTTGATGTAATCGTTTTATTTCCTCTTCTATGTCCCTAGGAGGAGGTGGGCCTTGTTTAAGTAAAATTTGCAATTCTTGTTCTTTTAGGACCTTTGCTTTTTCTAACTCTTCAACTCTTCTTGAACTTTTCTGAACATAATCATGTTGAGACATTCGTTCGAACTTAATTTCCTCTTCTAATTTAGCAATTTCGCCTTGGAGTTGTTTAATTTTTTCTTGATTTCTATTTTGATTAGGATTATTTTGTAATTTTCCTAACTTTCCTAAATATTTCTCGTGGAGCCTCAAAACTTTTGCTGTCGCTTCTTGATAATCAGAGCTTTTAGCATAAGCGGCTTGTAATTTTTCCCAAAAATCTTGGTGCTCTCCCAAACCTCCTTTTTCTCTGATGTGTAATTCGGCAATCAAAGTTAAAATTTGTTCGGAAGTAATTTCGGAGTTTGGTTGCCTTGGTGGTTCGCGAGGTTTGGATCCACAACTATGGACAAATTTTTCATTAGGGTTTTTTAGTATTTCGTTTAAGGCAGTTTCTATTTGATCGACTTGGCTAATAAAATGAACTTGTTTAATTTTCTCTTTAATTTGCAAAGATACCAAATCATAATAAGAGCCCGAATTTTCTTTGTAGCAGCGACCATTATTTAATTTAGCACATGCTTTCTTGTTTCTATTTTCTTCGCACAAAATAAAAATATTTATCGGATTTTCTTTTTTAATGTCATATCCTACATTGTATCCTAGTTTAAGGTTTAATCCTCCAATCCCTCCTACTTTTGGTCTTTTGAAAACAGTTCCAGTTGAACCTAAATTTCTTGGTAAAGGAATTTGATTGATTAAACTATGAAGTGCTAAATAATAAGCAATACCGGCGGATGGTCCGCTCATTGATGAATCAGTTCTAATCAAGCAATAGGCATCATAATCAAACTTTCCTTTTTCAGTTAAATAATCTCGAACAAACTGTTTATATCCCTTTTTATCCTCATAGGCAATTTGAGCTGAAAAATTGATAATTGTTTCAGAATTATTTTGGTTTCCTTTTACTTGTGGAATTCTTCCTGCTTTTGGTTTCAAAAAAATTATTAAATCGCTAGAACCTCCAATTTCTCTTTCTTCTCGTTCACTAGTTCATAAAATATTTGTCGCACCAATTCGTTTTTCAGCATTTAAATCGGGTATTTCTTGGTCGAGCAAGTTTCATTCTTTTAATTTTTCAATGTCTCGGTCAACATAGCCTTTATTCCGTAACTCTGTCTTTCTAGTAATTTTTTCCAGTAGTTCCTTTTCGCGAATTTTTTGGTATCAGGCAATTAAATCCTCAATTCTTTTTAAATCTTGAAGGCGTCTCTGATATTCCTCTAACTGCCGATTATATTCTTTTTGTTGCCATTTCAGTCAGTTTTCAACGTCACGACGAAATTTCTCTCGGGCATGGTCTAATATTGACCTATTTGAATCTTTTAAATATTCCTCAATCCACGGTCTTAATTCTCACCAAATCCTTTCAATAATTTCCGGTGGCAGAGTTCCCCCAATACCCGACCGACTGGGTTGAAAAGCACTAATTAAAAATTCCTCTTCTATTTCTTGAATAGTCTTCGCTTCTCCACTCGGTTTTTTAGTTAATTGATTAAGGTTATTGGTATTACCTAAAAGACTACTTGCTAATTGTAAAACCGCACTTTGGGTTTGTTGATTTTGTTGTTCACCTAAATTAGTTATTTGGTTCGCTCTACCATCCCCGATTAAAAAAATAATTGTTATTAAGGTTCCTAACAGAAACAAACCACCAGCAATATAAGCGAATATTAAATTATCGTTTTTTTTTTTTTTTTTGCGTTCCATTTATTTTGTGTCATTATATTTTAAATTTTAGCCTTTATTCATTTTTCTATCTGCGACAAAAATAATTTCTTGCTGGAAAAGAACGCTTAAAGATTATTTAATTCCGCTCGGGCTTCTTCTAAGATTATTTTGCGAATATTAGTTTCTGAACTCTTAATATTTTCGGCTACTCTGCTAATACTGTTAGCATTTTTATTCAAATCTCCCAACTCTTTTTCTAGGCGAGAGAGAAATTGAGGTAATCTGCTACTTATTCATGCTTCAAAACTTTTAATTCTCTTTTCTTTGCTGTCCGCATTAACTGTTTCTAGTAAATTATGTTTTTGAATTAAACTATCTCGCATTATTTTAGCAATATAAATGAAATTAGTATCATCACTCACATAAATTTTCTTGCGCGGGTCTAGACAACGCAAAGGTTTGCCATTTTCGCAAGTAGCGATAATTATACCGAAATCGGCTCTTAAATGAGCCATATCATTTTCTAATTTATTAACCCATTCATTATCCCATTTTTCGGTATCTTTGGCTTCGTAAATTATCCGACCAGCAATTTCGTTGTTTTCGGTTAGTACTTCTTGAAGAAAATCGGCTTTTCGACCGGTTTGGGTGATTTTGCTTATTTTGTCTTTGTTATCAAAAACCCGATTTAATTCTTCGGAAATATATTGCTCGAATAACTCTCCCTTTTTTTTGCTGTTGATTCGGCTTTGGTCCCGCAATAACTGATTTTGATTGCGTAATTCACTAACTTCCTCAGCCAGTTTGCGAACCCTTTCCAGTTTTTCAATGTATTCGGAAGACTGTAATTCGTTTATTTTCTCTCTTTGTTGTTTAATTGCTTCGCTTAATTGACGCACTCGCTCTAATTTTTCAATATGTTCAGAAGATTGGAGTTGGGAAACTTTTTGTTGGAGTTCACCGACATTTTTTTTCAATTCTTTAACCAGTGGAAAATTTTCGTAAGTTCGATTTTCTTCCATTTCTTTTAACCATTTTTGCCGGTAATCGCCTTCTTGAAAACTGAAATGCTTTTCAACAATATTTCTTATGTGTTCGTTAATATAACCAAATAGACGTGTCCCTTGGTCAAAATGTCCGTCATTAATCCTTTTGTCGCAATGCGGACAAGGAAAATCCAGTTTATAATCTTTAATTATTTGGTTAATTGCCTTGTTTATTTGTTCTTTGCTTTCTTTTTCGGCTCTATTGTTTAACTCTTGCATATTAAACTATTTTATTATCTATTAGAGATATATATTTGATTTTTTTGAAAAACAAAGCATTGAAAATTAATTTTTTTTAATTTTCCTTTCTTTCCGTTTGTGTGCTTGAATAAACACCGAATTTTCTTATTCTTTCAAATATTTAATAACTGATTGGGCGGCAATGGCTCCCTCGGCTACTGCTGTAACGATTTGCTTAATTTTTTTTTCATTGACCCGGGCTACATCCCCCGCCGCAAACAGACCAGGAATGGAAGTAGAACAATCCTCTTTGATAGTAATATAATTTTCTTGGTCGCAAACACCTAATTCATGGGCGAAACTGCTAAATGGCAAAAGTCCAATACAGGGAAAGACCGCACTAACCAGCAATTCACTTTTTTGGTTGTCTGATAAATTGCGGATAAAAACCTTTTCTACTGCTTTGCCTCCCTGAATTTCAGTTAGAACAGAGTTTAAAAGAAAAATTATTTTGGGATTACTTTTGGCTTTGGCTACTATTTCTTTTTCGGCTCGAAAATCGGCACGCCGATGAATAAGGTAAACTTTGCTAGCGACATTACTCATATACAAAACAGTTTCCAAAGCGGAATAACCCCCCCCTACTACCACTACCTCTTTGCCTCGAAAAAGAAAACCATCGCAAATCGCACAATAGGAAACCCCTAAGTTAGTAAATTCGTTTTCCCCGCTAATTTTTAAGGTATTTTCAATTGCCCCCGAAGCAATAATAATTGTTTTACTAGTAAAAATATTTTCTTGGTTTGTTTTTACAATAAATTTTTGCTCTTTTTTCTCTAATTTTATTATCTCCTCCTCTTTTCACTCAATCTCATAACTTTTAGTATGCTCGGTCATTTTTTCGGCTAATTCAGGACCTTTGATGGAAGTAAAACCGGGATAATTATCGACATCTTCGGTTTTGTTTAACTTTCCTCCCGATAAAGATTTTTCCAAAATTAGGCACTTTAAGAGAGCTCTTTTGGCGTAAATGGCCGCGGTTAGTCCGGCCGGTCCGGCTCCAATAATAATCAAGTCATAATCCATATAAAAAAGTTTTAGTGAAGTTTAGCAAATAGAAAATTTTTTTAATTCTTCTAACAATTTTTTCTTTTGTTCTTGGTAATAACTAAGTTTTTTTCTTTCTTCTTTCACTAAATCGGGGTGAGCTTTATTAAGAAAATTATTGTTTTCTAACCGCCCTTTGCTTCACTCGCATTCTTTTTCATAAAAATTTAATTGTTTTTGTAATTCTGTTTGACTAGTTTTTTGTTGGTATCACAGAACCCCGAAAGGGGGTAAATCGACAAAAGAATTAAATTCAGTTTTTTTCTTTGAAAAAAAAATCTTGCTTTTTACTAAGGGTTGCAAAAATAAATTAAAGTCAAATTCGGGGTCGGTTATTTGCTTTCATTCAGAAGCCAATTCCAAACAAAATTCTTCGGTTTGGCTTTTTTTTTGAACTTGGCGGATACTGCTTATCAGAAGTAGTAAACAATCAATCTGTCAAATTTTATTATTTTTTTTTTCTCCGGAAAGATTTTCGATTTCTGCCTCTAATATCTTTTGGTGAGTGATTTCCTGATATATATATTCAGTGATATAGGGAACTGAGGGGTGAAAGAGAAGAAGTAATTGTTGATAAACAAAAAGGAGTGTGTTTTTGGTGTTTTCATCCCAAGGCGATATTTTTATTAATTCGAGATATTCATTACTTAACTTTTCCCGAGCAAATTTGATAAGTCGGGCAGTAGCCAAGTTAATTTCTTTCCCCTCTAAGAAAAAAAAGTAATCTTTTTGTAAGATGGTTAGTTCATTTAGGATTCAACTATTAACTAGATTTTGGGATTGGTCCATTATTTTTTTGCTTTCTTACGCTTTTTTCAGATTAGGAAGGTTATTCCGAAACCTATGATTGCTACCGCCAATAGGCTAGCAAAAAATATTCCAAAAGGGAATGGTTGGTTTGGCTCTTTTTCGGCAGTTGGATTAGCCTTATTTTGGGAGGATTTTTGAATATTTTTTTGTTGTTCGATGGCTTTATCGATCCGTCCTTCTTGGTTGAGAGTTTGATAAAGAAGTGAATTTTGTTCTTTTTCTCTTGCCAACTTAGCCAAAATTTCAGGGTTGAATTGCTTTTGTTTAATTAATAATTCAGCGGTAATTAATATTTTTAATAAGGCTTGACTTTTTGCCTTTTGTTCGGAATTAGTATTGTTTGTTTTATCTTTATCTTTATCAGAATTATAGTGGTTTTGAATATCAGCAGGGGGAGGAAGAGGATTATTAGGTTTATTGGGGTTAGAAGGGGGATTACCTTTGTTTTGCCCATTAGGATTATTATTTTTATTTTTTGGTTTGAGGTTTTTTGGCGGAGCAGTAGATCGAGGATTATTTTTTTCATATTCTGCTTCTTCTCGGAGTATTTCTTCTATTTCTTTCCCTAATTCCCTAATTAATCCGTCTAATCTCTCGCTTCTTCCAATTTGTCCTCTCTCATAAGATTTTCTCTTTTCCAAGATTTTCTTCTCTGAATTTTTAGTTTCTTCATAATCTTTTCAAATATTTTCTCGATAACCTAATTCACCGATTATTCGATAACCTTCTTTTCAAACAGGAAAATATTCATCAGATGTTTCTAAATTAAAAAAACCAAATTCACTAATTCTTGTTCCCTCTTTCTGATTGACTATAGAAAGTCATGAATTTTCTTCTTCAACTACTTCCCAATCTTCCTTATTTTGTAAAATCATTGAGCAGATTGCTTTTATTATTTCTTCGAAATTACTTACTGCTAATTTGGGAATAAAATAATATTCAGAATAAGGATCAGTAAATTCAATAAAATTACCATCCTCATTCAAAACGTATTCATCTAAGTTATCCAAAATATATTTTTGGTTTTTCTCTTTTTGTTCCAAAGTTACCATAACATTAATATTTTCTGTAATTTAAGATGTTATTTTGAAGTATGTCCAGACCAATAATTACCATCATAATGATTTCGGGAACAATGACAATGATGATTGTTTCATTTATCGCGATATTCATCTCGCTCTTT
This sequence comes from Funneliformis geosporum, assembly GCA_946474995.1. Taxonomy (NCBI): domain Eukaryota; kingdom Fungi; phylum Glomeromycota; class Glomeromycetes; order Glomerales; family Glomeraceae; genus Funneliformis; species Funneliformis geosporum. Next base: position 19,912 of record CAMKVN010000036.1, read on the forward strand.
TTTAGTATTGTTTAATTCTACTCCTCTATCGATGAATTGCCTTTGCAAATTAGCCAATTGTTGTCGGGTATCATTTCATTGTGCTAGCGTGGCATTAAGGCGGTTATCTCGTTCTCTTACATTGTTTTCAAGTCCGTTTATTTTATTATCCTTAGCAGCAATTAGATTATTTGTCTCATTTAGTTGTCTATTTAAATCAGTTATTTGGATTTGATAATTATTTCGTTCAGCCATTAAATCAACCGTCTGCTGATTTTTGGCAGTTAATAAGTTTCTTAAAAATTTTAGACTGTCATTTAATTGATTGATTCTTTGCCTTTTTTGTTTGTTTTTGAATAAAGAACCTAATAGACTTTTTTTTAAACTGTGTTGAAGGTTATCTCTTTCTTGCTGAGTGGTTTGTAAAGTATTATTTAAATCAGTTATTTCAACTTGCAAATTATTGATTTTAGTTTGATAATCTTTTTGGAATTGGGTTTTAGTTTGTTTTTCCTTTATCAGTTCATTTTTTAAATGGGTTAATTTTTGTTCTAATTCAGCGATTTCACTTTGTAAATTAAGAATAGTTTGTTGGTTTAAATTATCTTCTTGGGCTAATTTAGTGATTTGGTGGGATAGATTTTTCTTTTCAGTGCGTAAAGTTTGGGCTTTGCTGAGTAAAAATTTAACTTTATTAAGTTGAGCCGGATTTGATTCAGTTTGAGTGCTTTGATTTTTATTAAAAGGTCTTTGGATAAAGATTTCTTGGGCAGTGATAGTTGTTCCTCCATAAATGGTTTTTCTTTCCAATACAGTAGGAGAAAGATAAACCGGATAAGAAATATTTTCTCCGGCAGTTAAATCTAATTCTTTTAATAGTGTTTGGGGAATATCCAACTGGATTCATTCTCCTTGATAAAAAAATCCATACCTTTGGCAAACCGGTTCTTTTCAACCGTGGGTCGAACACATATAATTTTGGGGCGGAGATTCTAACTTAACAAAACTAGGCGGGATAGGAGTGTTGGTTTTTAAAATATCGGTAGCAGTTAAATCAGTTTGAATGAATTTTTGTTCCACATAAATAGGAATATCATTTTTAATATTAGTGATTTTTGTCATATTATTATCATATTTATATTTAATATAGAAATTACTTCTATATATAATATTTTAGAAAAGAGAGAGTGAGTGGTGTGGTTGTTTATTATTATTAATAATATAAATCGAGCCGGTTTTTTTGAGTAAATTTTAAAAAATTATTTTGTGCTTATTATAGTATGTATCAAAGGCTTTTCTATTTTTCAATCTTTCAACAATTCTCTTTCTCAATATTTTTTGGCCGCTTCTTCTCAATCCGTCTTTCACTCATTTTTCTTTACATACTCATGGATTTTGACCTTTCAATTATTAATTAGTTCTTCATTTTTTTTCATGTTAATAAATCCGTAGGTAAAAATATAGGGAATATCAATTCACTTTCTTTTTACCTGGTCGTAAAAAAGCACTATTAAGACTACTCCTCCTTGGGACATTTTCTCCCTCAATGATAAACAATTATTTAACTCTTCATTTGGAAGCAATTTGCCGTTTAAAACATAATTAGGTTGGGATGGAACTTTGGCCGAACTTAAAAAAAATTCTTTCCCTTTTGCCTCCACTATCTCGCCATTTTCGCATACAAAAACATTTTTGGCGGATAAACCTAATTCTTGGGCCAAAAATCCATGCCTTTTAAGCATTCGAAAATCGCCATGAAAAGGCATGAAATAACGGGGCTTAACCAAGGTAAGCATTAGTTTTAAATCCTCTTGACAAGCATGTCCGGAAGCGTGGAGTAAATCCTCTTTGCTATTTTCATATATTTTGGCTCCCAAAGAAAATAATTTGTTATTTACCTTTTCCACTTGGAGTTTGTTATCCATAATCGGAGAAGAAGTTAAAATAATTGAATCGCCAGCCGCAATTTTTCAGCCTGCATAAACTTGGTGGGCTAAACGGCTCAGCACTGCTCTTTCTTCCCCTTGGGAACCAGTGCAAAAAATTATTAATTTATGGTTGGGAGTTTTGGCAATCGCTTCTGCTTTCAAAAAAATTGAACTATCTATTTTTCATAAACTGGCTTTATTAATTACTTCTATCATGCGAAGCAATGAGGAACCGAGCAACACAATTTTTTTGGAAGTTTTTTTGGCGATTTCAATTACCTTTTTTAACCGGTAAACATTGGAGGCAAAAGAAGTAATAATTACTCGACCGGTGGCTTCGGTAATAATATTTTCCAAACGTTTGACTACCTTCGCCTCAGAAGGGGTGGTGCCTTCTACCTCGGCGTTAGTCGAATCACTAAGCAGCAAATCAACCCCTCTCTTCCCAGTTTCGGCTAATTTCACTAAATCAAATTTTTCTCCAATTTCAGTTCAGTCAAATTTAAAATCGCCGGTGAGAACTAACCGTGTATTATCTTTCAAAACTTCAATTATTAAGCCAAAAGAACCGGGAATAGAGTGAGTTACACGAAAAAAATCAACTCGAAATTCTCCGGTGGTTATAGGCTCATCATGAAAAATGGTGGCACTTATCGTGGTTCCTCCCCGAATTTTTTTCTTCAAAAGCGAAATTGAAAACTCTGAACCATAAATCGGAATAGTCGGAATTAATTGAAGTAAACTTGGAATACCACCAATATGGTCTTCGTGTCCGTGGGTGATAAACAATCCTTTGATTTTAGAACGATTTTCGAGCAAGTAAGCAAAATTAGGAACGGTGCCATCGGCTAAATTGTTATTATTCAAAAACTTAATTCCACAATCGACAATAATTATATCCCCGTTTTTTTCAAGAACATAACAGTTTTTTCCGACCTCATGCAAACCGCCTAGGGCAAATACTTTTAGATTACTATCCATAATGTTTTAAAAGATAAAAAAAAATTAAAAATCAAAATTACATATCAGTCTCTTTTAGTTCCGAACTTCGTAAAATGCTCCAAACTTAAACTGATAAAAATAGTATTAGCAAGTAAAATTTAACTAGAAAACTTTCGACAAGAGAGATAATTTTGTTTGATTAGGTAATCTAATTCGAAAATTAATTTAATAAAGAAAGGTTTAACTAGGGTAAGAAAAGACAAATACTTAATTCTTAACTTGCCGTTACTATATTATTTATTTTATAATTTAGTTGTTCTATATATTGCTTTTTCGATATACTAAATTTCCTCAAACTAACTAGTCTTATCCGACGGAACTAAAAAAACCATTTGGAAACCGTATTAAAAAATTAAGCAAAAAAATAATAATTATTTCTTATTTTTTTATGGCGGGGGTTCAGTAGTTAAAGAATTAACAAAAAACAATAATTATATGAGTGAAAATATTTTTAAAAAAGATTTACCGAAGCAAAAAAAAAACCGATTTGAATTTAATTTTCAAGGCAAAGAAGTAATATTCGAAGTTGACCAACTAGCCAGCAAAAGTGATAAATCTATTCTCTGCCGTTATGGTAATACTACTGTTCTGACAGTTTTAACCATTAAACAACTGACAAAAAACGTTAATTCTTTTTTCCCCTTAACTATTACTTTCGAAGAGAAATTTTATGCGGTCGGAAGAATTCCGAATGCTTTTACTAAACGAGAAGGCAGACCCAGTTATGATGCCATTACAGCAGCTCGATTAATCGACCGCTCTTTACGGAGTTTTTTTCCTATTTCAGGCAACCAAGAAGTTCAGATAACTAACTGCGTTCTATCGGTGGACCAAGAATGCGACCCGCGAATAGTGGCTATCTGAAACTCTTTTCTAGTTTGCTTTTTATCTCCCTCTCTGCCTTATTTCCATACTCCCTTAGCAGCAGTGATTATTAGCCAAGAAGAAAACAATTTTGTTTGTAATTCTAGCAACCAAAAACTAAACAATTCTCCTTTGGAACTAATTGTTAGTGCCACAGAGGAAAAAATTGTTATGCTTGAAGCAGGAGCACAAGAAATAAGTAATGAAGAATTATCAAAAGCAATAAATTTCGCCCATCAACAAATTCAGTTGCTAATTGGTTTTTTTCAGCATATTGCTAATAATTTAGGAATTAAGAAAAAAGGAGCAGAAAAAACAGAAGAGTTAGATATCAAAGTCAAATGGCTAATAGAGAAAATAAATTATCATTTAGGCGAAACGCTTTTAAACCCGAATTTTTCCTGAATAGAAAAAGAAAAAAAAATGAAAGAAACTCGCCAGGATTTAACCAAAGAATACTATGAAAAAAATTCCCAGTTAGAAGAAGCCTTTATCAAGGGTTTCGTCGAGCAAATTTGAGATGAGGGCTTGCGGAATTGAATGCGAAAGTTATGAAAAGAAAAACAAGTGCGTTTAGATGGTCGAAAAGAAAACAAAATTCGTCCCTTGGAAATCCAGATTGATTATTTGCCTAATGTTCATGGAAGTGCGGTATTTTCTCGGGGAGAGACCAAAGTCCTTTCCATAGTAACCATTGGCAAAATCAGTGAAAAACAACTAATTGATAATATTTTCTCTCGCTCTTATAAATATTTTATCCACCATTATAATTTTCCTCCTTTTTCGGTCAACGAAATCGCCAGTTATCGTAGTGTTTCACGTCGAGAAATCGGTCATGGTGAATTAGTGGAAAAATCTTTTGACTATTTAATCCCCCAAAGCAGTATTTTTCCTTACACCATAAGGGTAGTTTCGGAAGTTCTCTCCTCGGATGGTTCTTCTTCGCAAGCCTCAATTTGCGCGACCTCTTTGTCTTTAATGAGTGCCGGAGTTCCTTTAATTAGACCAGTTGCCGGAATAGCCTTAGGGCTATTTGAAGGTCAAATTTATACTGACATTAATGGTTTAGAAGATAAGTTGGGAGAAATGGATTTTAAAATTGCTGGTACCGAAAAAGGTATCTGTTCGATACAATTAGACGTCAAAAATCACGGAATTAGCCTTGAACTATTAAAGGATTGTTTAGAAAAAGCCCGCCAAGCCCGCCTCTATTTGATAGAGGAAATGAAAAAATATATTTTTCATCCTCGTCGAACTTTGTCAGCACAGGTTATTAAATGCCGACGATTTTATGTCGGAGCGGAAAAAATTGGATTAGTTATTGGACCCCGCGGTAAAACTATTAACCAATTAACCGAAAAAAGCGGTGCCACTATTGAGGTTCAAAACGACGGCTACATATTAATCTATCACCAAGAAGAAGCAGAATTAGAAGCAACCTATCAAGCCATTCAAAATATAATCAGAGGAAGGTAGAAAATAACCATGGAAAATAAAAGAAAATGTTCCAAATGCCAAAAAGAATTAGTTTCGGGAAAATTCTATAATTTTTACAGTGGCAAAAAAGGCGGTATTTTTCTCGGAACATACAGAGAAAGGAAGATTTTTTGTTCTTCTTGTGCCGAAAAAGAAAAGGAAAATGATATTCTTTTTCGCGAAAATTTAATTAAAATTTCATGAGAAGTAGGAAATAAACTTGATGAAGCAATATTAGATTTCGAACAAAAATGAATAAATTTTCAATATGAAAATAGTGTAAGGATTAACAATGAAGAAACTAATTTGACCCTTGATTTTATCCAAAAAAGTAAACAAATATTCCAACCCTACCTTAAAAGACTGGATGTGGTGGAGAAAAGTTTTGGAGGAAAAATTGAAGGGCGGGGTAAACCCGAAATGAAGTTCGATTACTTATTTACTAAATCAGCCCTCGATAGGAATTATTGTAAGGCAGTAGTTAAGCCGACTATCGCCGAGGTTTTGGGAGGAAACCCTAACCAAGAAATTAACACTACCAATGTTGGTGCCTCGCCGGGCGTTCCCGGGAGAACAGCCGGAATTTGACAAGTTGACGATAAACTTAAAATAAATTATTCTTGAAATGACGGTCCAAAAAGAATATGTAGGAGGATAAGTTTGCTTTTTTACGACCAAAAATTAGCCCTCCAATCTCTCTGTCGAGCCTTAACCATTAAAGAAAAAGAATTAGGAGGAGATAATTTACCACCCGAACCTAATACTAAAATTTGCGCTACTTGCAATAAGGATATTTCTAATCAAGAAACGACTTTCAACAGAGATAAAGATTCCGAACATGAAAAGAGATATTTTTGTTCTGCTGAATGTCTCACAAAAAGTTACCATAAAAAATCCCCCAATACTTCCAACCAAAACCAAAATAAAGGAATGTCAACTGGCTTAAAGGTATTTTTAGGGATAGGAATAACCTTAATAATTTTGGGCGGGATAGTCTTTTTTTGAATGAAAATTATTAAAAAAAGGGTTAATTAAATTTTTGTTTTTATATCACCTTAAATATTTCCTCTCATTTTTTTTCTTTAATTTCCTTTTCTCAGACATTTTCATTTTGGGGATATCCAGCCGTAAAAATAACTGCTAAATGGTAATAATCAGACAGAATATAACTATTTTTTTCGCAATAGTTAATAATTTCTGTTTCTTGAAAACCACCCATCGGACAAGTAGCAATATCAAGGGAAGTAAAAAGCAAAAGAAAATTTTGTAAAAGAATAAAACATTGTTGTTTGGCTCGCTCTGGATTTAAACGAGTTTTTTTGGCACTAAACAAAAAAAATAAATGCGAACATTCTAAAACTTGCTGCTGTTGGTTAACCAAAGGGTACAACTCCTTCTTAACTTTTTCACTGCCAATAACCAAAATAAATCAGGGTTCAATGCCAAGCCAAGAAGGTGCCCGACAAGCAATTTTAATTACTTCTTCTACCAACTGGGAAGAAATTTTTTGGTTTTGGTAGTGGCGAACAGCCTTCCGTTGGGAAATTATTTGGGTTAGGGATTGAAATTTATTCACTTAATATCTCTTTTTCTTTAAAAGGAAAACCTAATAAACTTAAAAAGTAAATGTTCTCCTTAGTCAAAGCAGATTTAAAAACAATGGTAATTTGCATTCCTTGGTTTTTGAAAGTTAAATCGTAAGGGACAGTCGGAAAAATATTTAAATTATCTATTCCAAGGCTGTAATTTCCAGCCCAATCAAATTTCTTAGTTGAAACGCCTTGAAAGTTAGAAATACAAGGCAAATCTATATTTATCAGTTCAAAAAGAAAATTTCAAGCCTTTTTTTTTCTGAGGGTTACTTTACAACCAATTTCCATTCCTTCCCGTAATTTAAAAGTAGTAATAGATTTACGAGCATAAGTTAAAACCGATTTTTGACCTTGGGCGATTCGGGTTAAGGCAGTTTGGGTTTTTTCCAAAAATTTCTTGTCTCCAATGGCTTGACCGACTCCGCTATTAAGCACTATTTTTTCAATGTCGGTAGTTTGCATAGGCGAAGAATGTTGAAATTTTTCTTGGACTAATTTTTTAACTTCTTTTCTTTTGGTTTCTCACCAGTTATTTACGATAAGCATATATTATTTTTTATTCTTCTTTTTCTATTTCCGGGGCAGTTTTTTTCTCCATAATTAGGCTGTCAACTTTAAATGAAATTAGCATATCACCAGTTTCTTTTCTCCATTCGCCCCTTATCCTTTTTATTTTTTCTTGTGTGGCAAAGAAAAATAATTTTTCCAAGAAAGCCGAATATTCGCTATAATTTTCTTTTCCAAAAAATTCTTTCTTTGTATTTTTTTTAGTTCTTGGATAATATTCGGTAGTTAAACCGGTAGGGTAATATTGAAAGGAAGTTAGATTTTTTGTATTTTTGGCTTCTATATTAATGATATCAAAATATACTCCGACTCTAAAAGTAAAAGAAACAAACCAATACTTTTCCATAAAACTCCGAATAGTTTCCGGAGTTATTTCAATTTTTTCAACTAACTTTTTTCATTCGCATTCGAGGCAAAAATTACCTCTTTCTTGGCTGATAATTTCTCGACCGCACTGGTTACAATTTCATTTCATTATCTAATTTGTTGATTATATTTATTCCTGTTTTTTTTTTTTTTTTTGCTCCACATAAATACTACTGCTACTAATACTATTGCTAGCAAAATGATTGGTAACACATAGGCTCAGGGGAAGTTGGAGTTGGGATTATGGTTGGTAAGGGGTTGACCTTGGTCTTTCAAACTATTATCTAATTGGGTAATTAGGCTTTGCAGTTTAGTTTTTTGGGATTTATAAAGAGTGTTAGTTAGTAAAGTAGTTAGTTGGGTTTTTAGTTTTTGCTGTTCGGTTTTATTTTTGCTTTGGATTAGTTGGTTTACTTGGGCAGTAAATTCAGTTACTTTTTTAGTTACCATTGCGGTATCAGCGGCTTGCTTAATAAAATCAGCGGCTTGGTTTATTTCTGCTCCGCTGGTTTGGCCTGCTTTTAAAGCGGCTAGTTTGGTTTTGCTAGCATCATCTAAATCAGTTTCAGAAATACCATTGGCGGTTAGTTTAGCGGTGATTTCGCTGATTACCCTTTGCCGGTAGGCAGTATCTCCCTCTAACTCTTGGATTTTAGTATTTACACTTTGGATTAGAGTGCTAATTTCAGTGGCGGACACTCCCGCTGCTTCTAAGCGGCTTTTTAAACTTTCTAATTCAGTTTTAGCGGCCTGTAATTGGGCTTTATCGCCACTACTGATAGCGGCATTGGCTTTATTTTTACTAGCCGTAATTTCTGCGGCAGTGGGAGCGGTGGGGGTAGGAATAGTGGGGTCGGGGTCTTTACCTTTCCCATAAATTTCTTCTTCAATTCCTTCATATATTTCTCCTAATCTGTCATCTCCTATTTCTTGTTCTATTTCTTGTAAAATTAATTTTGTCTCTGGTTGCAATTGAACTTTATTTTGTAAACTTGTTGCCAGAGCCGGGTTTGACGATTCTAATGTATTAAGTCTAGTTCTTAATTCCCCCTCACTACAATCCGGACAAACTTTAACCCAACCAATATGGTATTGTTTACCTCCCTTTTCGCTCAAATAACCCGAAATTGTCTCTCCAAATTTATTCACTAATTCCAATTCCGCTGAACTGAGTTTAGTTTCGGATAGTATTTGGTCGATTCGGTCCCGAAATTCAACCGGAACTTTATCTTGTAATTTTTGAAGACCTAGATGAAGGTTTTTTCACGCAGTTATTGATGGAAAAAAAACAACGCCTTCTCTCACATCTACTTCCTTTTGGCAAACCGAACAAATTTTTCCCTCCTTTCTTTCCGAACAACTTAGGCATTCATCGCCTTTTCTTTCCGCTGAATTATTACAATCCAAAAAACCACATTTTCTCATAATTTTAATATTTATTAATTTATTAATTTATTTTTACCTTGTTTATCTTTAAACTTTCGAGAAATCCGCACTTTCACTTTTTCATTTTTTTCACCCTTTTTTATTTCTACTTCTTGCCAACCAATTTTAGTAGTTTTCTTTTTTTCCTCTAACCAATAAGCCACATTCGAAATATGAAGGGGGGTCATAATTTCTTTTAGTTCACTTTTTTTCTTGTTCTCGGGGGTCGATTTATCGTATTTTTTTCGGCTGACTTTTTTCAAATAAACTGTCTGCTTACGAGGGTCAACTTGCGAAATAAAATCAATCGTCCCGCGGTGTTTACCACTAATAACTTTTACTTTGTCGCCACTTTTTAATTTTGTCTTCATAATTTATTATATATATATTTTTAGATTTTATTGTGCTATTAAACAGCCTATTTTAGAACCAAAACTTTAAAATGGGATAAATTATCTATTGCCTAAAAACTTATTTATTGCTGTAAAATTAGAATTATAATGGTTTATATTAATAACTGCACTTATAGTTCAGGGGATAGAACGTTTGAATGCGGTTCAAAAGGTCGGGGGTTCAAATCCTCCTAAGTGCACCAAATCCATTTAAAAATAGCAAAAATTATGGGAAAACAAAAAATTATTTCAGCGATAAAAACTTTTCGAAATGAGGTAAATAATAAACTTTTGCCTGGAAAAGACCGTGAAAAAATAACGGCATTTAATAAAAGAGTAGAAAATGTCATTGAAAAATTATCTTCTGACAACTTTGAGGATTTTAGAGAAGAAGGACAAATTAAAATTATTAGATTAAAATTAGAAACTTGCATTGAAGGTTTAGAAGCAACGATATCAGAAAAAAAAACCACGAATATTATTGAAAACGAGGCCAAAAATATCCTTAATTCAAATGGTTTTAACTATTTTGATAACCCAGAACAAGAAAAAAAAAGCAAAAAACTTGCCTCAGTTTTTTTAATAAGGGAAATTATAAAGGATTTGTTTACTTTTTCAGAAGAAGAATGAATAAGTAATTTAAAAAAATGTTTTAAACCGATTGAAAGTGAATTATCAAACTTACCTCCCGCAAGGGGAAAAGAACTAGAAAATTTGCTTTTTGCTGCTACTATACGCGATTTTTCTTTTGACCCCCAAAGTAATTTAGTTCAAACCAAAGCCGAGAAAATTTTTCAGAAAGTTAAGCGGTTTAATCAAATAAAAGCAAACCAAATAGAAAACAACAACAAAGAACTTTTAAAAAAACAAATCTCTGAAATTTGGCAAAGTCTAAGTTATATTAAAGCACTAGGCAAGCAACTTGAATTTAAGTTTTTTGATAATAAAAATGAAATTTTAGAATTAAGCGAAAAAATAGGTAGTATTTTAACGAGTTCACGCCCTCTAATAGAAGGAGAATATGATGAAGACATTGAAGAAATTAGTATCCTCCCGCTAATTTATTGAAAAGAAAACAATAATTACATTATCCCACTCAAATCCTCTACTTGTGAAATTAATATTAAAAAATTCAAAAAAGATGGGAAAAATAAGCCTCCTAAACCGGAACTTAGTGAAATAGAAGGGTGAGAAAACTTGTCTCCGCAGGACCAAGAAAATTTTTCCCTAGCTTATGAAAACGGGACAAAAAATTTCGCCCAAATAAAATTAGAGATAGAACAAAAATTAGCTTCTGAAAAAAATCAAAATCCTCCCAAAAATTTCACTGAATTTAGCCAAGAAGCCGAACAAGAAGCCCGGCAAAAAGAAACTCAAACCGAAACTGAACTTGATGAGGAAATTAATCAGACTACTACTAACCTTGACGATGAATTAAAAAAAATCTCCAAACTCGACCAAAAGGTCAATGAGAGAAAATATGAAGAACGTCGTCGAGAAATTGAACAAATAAAGAAAAAAGCGGCTCAGGAAGATGCGATAAAAACTAGCCAAGTTCTAGCCCGAAATTTAGAAGCCCAAATGAACGCCAACGAAGTCGCCTTGACTGAATTAGAAATTTCAATCAAAGAAAAATATAATTTTTTGAAAAGCGGTCAAATTAAAGACCCCCAAGAAATAGTTAATTCCGAAAGACAAATCAGCCAAGCAATTGGAGAAAAGGGCAGCACTAAGCGGTGGGAAAAATTAACTAAGCGTGCTGAGAAACTTCTCCAAAATTCTCTTTCCGAAAAAGCAGACCTCGACCAACTTTTAAGAGATTTAATATTATTCAGCAAAAGCACTAACATTTGAGACCAAAATATCTCAAAATCGAAACACTGAAATAAATTAAAAAATCAACTAGAAAGTGCTTTAAATAGTCAGGGTCAGAATAGTCATTTTCCTTGGAAAATAGTTCTGCCGTTGGTTTTTGGTTTAATATTTATAATCGTAGTTGGTATAGCAATATTAAAAAAAAGAAGGCATTTTCAAAAACATAAAAAAATGGGTTAAATTTTTCCCGAAAAAATTAGATAAATCCTTTTTGTCAAATGTAAACCCACCAGCAATTAATTCCCTTTTTTTTGGTGAATCTATTGTAAATCTCGCCAAAATTGGAATAATTGAATATATTCGGCAGGAGTTAGATTTTGCGGACGGATTTGGGTAAGATAATTATTTTCCGTCAAATATTTTTCTCACTCTTTTTTATAATTTCCGGCGAAACTGAGAAGATTATTTAATAAAGTTTTCCGGCGAAAGCGAAAACAATTTTTCAAAAAACGCAAGAAAATAATTAATTGCTCTTTTGAAATATCAATATTTTTATGGGGTTTAACTATTACCAGTGTCCCATCCACCTCCGGAGCAGGAACGAAAACTTGCGAAGGAATCTCCAAGGCAATTTTAGTTTCCGCTAAATAATTAATCAAAACTGACAAGGAAGAATAGTTTGAAGAATATTTATTAGGACTAGCCACTCATTTTTGCCCGACTTCTTTTTGAACCAAAAAAATTAGAGATTTAAATAAACGATAATTAAATAATAAATCAACTATTAAAGAATTAGTTATATAATAAGGCAAATTACCAACAATTATTAATGAACTGTCTTTGTATTGAGAACAAAAATCCGCTCAATCAATTGTCAAAGCATCTTGTTTAAGATAAATAATTCTCTCACTTTTATTATTTTTCACTAACCACTGAAATAGGTTTGAATCCTTTTCAACGCCTATAATTTTTTGACAATCGGTTTCGGCGAGTAAATTAGTTAAGTTTCCATAACCGCTACCAACTTCAATTATTACTGAATTAGTATCTATCGAACAGCAATCAACTATTTTATGAAGATAATTTTTATCGAAAAGAAAATTTTGCCCTAATCCTTTATTAGGTAGAAAAGGTAATTTTAACGGCGGGTTCTTTTTCATTCGCTGAGGCAGAAAAAGTTTAAATTAAATTATTTTTGTTTATTTTGGTTGGTGAGATAACTTGCTAAGTAATAATCCGAAAATATAATTTTGTGAAAATAAAGTCAGTTAACTTTGATTTTGTATAACACAGCGGAAAAAATTAATATTCTTTTTCCGCTCTCGCCTTACTTTTTTTAGAGTATTTTTCTCTTTCAACTAGTCCCGTGCCAACCGGAATTAATTGTCCGGCAATCAAACTCTCTTTGCTTCCCCTCAGATAATCGACTGGTTGATACAAAGAATAATTAACCAAACTTTTTAAAGTGTTTTGAAAGGAAATCCCGGCCAAGAAAGAATCAGGGTGAGAGGCTAAATCTTTTAGGCTTAAAACAATGTTTTTGAAAGCAACCGGTTTTTTTTTGCTAGCCGTTAAAGACTGGTTAACCTTTTGGAGGTGTTGATAATTTACTATATCGCCAATTAGATAATCGCTATCGCCGTTATCTATTACTTCTACTTTGGATAACATTTGACGGGTAAATATTTCAATGTGCTTCTCGTTAATATCTATCCCCTGACTACTATATACATTTCTAATCTCCTCTTTGATATAATCTTGACAAGCATCCCGTCCCATAATTTCTAAATAATCTTCTAAATCGACCTTTCCGGTGGTGATTTTTTCGCCTTTTTTTACCTCGTCCCCTTCGTTAACTTTGACTATTTTTTCCTCACTAATCTGGTAAACTTTTGTTTCCTCCCCTACCTGCTTGATTTCTTTTTCCTCAATACTAATTATCTTTCCATCAATTTTAGCCAAAATAGCTTTTTCTTCTTTTTTGGGCTTAATATTGTCGAGCACTTGTTTCACTTTTGGTAAACCTTGGGTAATGTCTTCCTCCTCACCGGCTATTCCCCCCACGTGGAAAGTTCTCATAGTTAACTGGGTTCCCGGTTCACCTAACGATTGAGCCGCAATTATTCCTACTGCGGTTCCAATTGCCACTGTTTCTCCCAATTTGCTTAAATCTAATCCATAACATTTTTGACAAATTCCGTCGGCTAATTCGCAGGTTGCCGGAGAACGCACCCACGCCGAATTAATTTTACTTTTTTGAATAATTTCAATTTCTTTTTCTAATAGGAGAGTGTTGCGAACTAGAAGAGGAGTTTTTTTATCCAAAATATCCTGGGCTAAATAACGACCATATATTCTCTCAACTAAGGATAATTCGCTGGTTTCCTTTAACAATTTACCGGCACTAGTCTGACAATCAGAAGCAATAATAGTTAGACCCTGGCTTGATTCTACCAATCTTCGGGTTAGGTCGCCGGCAGCAGCGGTTTTTAAAGCAATATCAGTCATTCCTTTAATTGCTCCATAAACCGAAGTAAAAAATTCGAAAGGCGATAACCCTTCTCGAAGGGAAGAAATAATGGGAGTTTCGATAATTTCTCCTAAATAGTTAGTAGTATGTCCCCGCATCGCAAAAAGTTGGGTCAGATTTTCACTACTAGCCCTTGCTCCGGAGTCTCAAATATGATAAAAAGAAGTATCCTTTTTCTTTTTTAAATCATTAATTAGTTGTCCCTGCAAATAGTCTTTACATTCTTCCCAAACCGCAATTTTCTTTTGTTTGCTTTCCTCTTCGGAATAGTATCCTTGTAGATAATGTTCGTCTATTTGTTTAATTTTCTTTTCAGATTGTTGAATTTGTTCTTTTTTAGAGGCTATTTCGGCTAATTCAAAAAGCGAAATACTGATTCCGGATTTAGTAGCGCAATCAAAACTAAGTTTTTTCAATCGGTCAAGAAAATCAACCATTTCCTCCTGCGGAGTTATTCTTATTAATTTATTTAGAAAACCAATAATATCTTTCTTTTTTCACCCTTGTAAAGGCACATAATTTTTTCAACTTTCTTGAATCTTATTTATTTCAACCGCCGATGGTTGATTTTGTTCTTCTGCTTCATTATGTCATTGCTTTAAATCATTGAGATAGAAAGGGAAACTAGGAGGTAAAATTTGATTAAATCTTAATTTTCCTAAGGTAGTGAAAATAAACTGGTTTTTGGCAGTAGCAAAATTACGACCAATGAGGCTAGTCGGAATAACAATTAAGTCATGTAAACTTAATTTGCCTTGGTCGTGGCTTCTTCAAATATTACCTATTTCATCAAAAAAAATCGGGTTCTCTTGTTTATTTTCTTTGCTTAGATAATAAATTCCCAAAATCATGTCCTGACTGGGAGCATCTATTAAAAAGCCGTTTTTTGGATCGATAAGATGGTGAGAAGACAAAATGCGTTCCTTAATTTCCTCGCAAGCCTTTTTGGTTAAGGGTAAATGAATGGCTATTTGGTCTCCGTCAAAATCAGCATTTAAAGGAGTAGTTATTAAGGGATTAAGTTCAATTGAATTCCCGGTAGTTAATTTAGGATAAAACCCTTGGATACTGAGTCTATGAAGGCTGGGAGCCCGGTTAGCTAAAACAGGGTGTTCCTGGATAATTTTGTCGAGCAAAGAAAAAACAACCGGACCTTTATTTAACCATATTTTTTCGGCTTCTTTAACCGTAGAAACGATTTTTTTTTTTAGTATTTTTTGGATAATAAATGGTCTGTAAAGAATTAAGGCCATTCTAACCGGTAAACCAATTTGAGTTAGCAATAAATTAGGATTTGGGACAATCACCGAACGAGCCGAATAATCAACTCTTTTTCCCAAAGAGTGACGCCGCATTATTCCATCCTTACCACTTAATTCTTGTAATAAACCTTTGACTTTGTTTTGAAAACTGGGCGAACCTTGTAGTCATTGGTCGACCGCTTTTTGTAAACTCCTTTTTGATATGTGAACAATATCAGCAAAAAAAATTTTCTCTTGCCAACCTTCACTTTCTTTTTGATACTCATTAATCCGTTTCTTAGCCAAAATCACCCTTTGCAGCAGATTATTTTTTTGGGTAGTAGCAATGGTATTTTCCTCTTTCAATTTAGTTACTGGTCGTAAACCGGAGGGTATTACAGGCAAATAACGCATAATTATCCATTCTAGTTTTAGTTCCTGGTCTAGAAGAGAACGGAGAAATTTTATTTTTTCGTGGTGAACTTTGGAGGAAGATTTAAGGTTATTCTTAACTTTTTCTAATTCTTCGACCAAATTGACTTCTTTCAATAATTCTTCAAAGGCTTCCGAACCGATACCGATTTTTATCTGCCGGTATTTTTCCATGAATTCAAAATAATCCTCTCAAAAGATAATTTGCTCAATTCCTGAATCTTCGTCAACACTATCTTCCGAAAGATTTTTAATTAGTTCCTGAGCCTGATTAATGATTTTAGCATTGGCTTCTTTTTGGCTCTTACTAACCGAGTTTTCTCGTTCAGTAATAATTTCTTGTAAAATATTTTTTATCAACGAAAGGTCAATTTTTTCTTTGTCTCAAACTTCCTTTTTTTTCAATAGTTTAGTTAATCCATTATCAAGCACAACATAAGCTCGAAAATAAATTATATCTTCTAACTTTTTAGTTGGAATTTCTAATAATTTGCTTAGATTAGTAGACAAAACCTTGAAAAGTAAAATATTAGTTACGGGTGTGTCGAGTGAGATATGACCCATTCGCCACCGCTGGATATTTTTTTCGGCGATTAAAACTTCACATCGTTCACATTTTTGTCCCTTGTTGTCTTTGCCTTTATATTTTCCACAAAAACATTCATAATTAAGGAAAGGTCCGAAGATACGGGGGTCAAAAAGCCCGCCTAATTCTGGTTTAAAAGTTCTAATATTTACCGTCTTGCTACTTTCAATCCTAAAATTGTCGTCAGCGAAGGAAATTTCTTTAATTCTTTGAGGCGAAAGCCAACTAATTTTTAATGATTTTATTAAGGGCATATTTTTTTAATTATTTTTTTCTAATGTGATGGTTAAAAGATTCATAAAAATCAATTTCTCGTCCTTGGTGGTCGGTCGCTTGAA
This sequence comes from Funneliformis geosporum, assembly GCA_946474995.1. Taxonomy (NCBI): domain Eukaryota; kingdom Fungi; phylum Glomeromycota; class Glomeromycetes; order Glomerales; family Glomeraceae; genus Funneliformis; species Funneliformis geosporum. The sequence continues at coordinate 36,445 of CAMKVN010000036.1, forward strand.
GGTCAAAACCAATTCCTCGTAAATATTGAAGCAAGAGGTTAAAGGATTCGCTTTGACTGCTTCGAAGGTCAATTTGACGGTCATCAAATATCAAGGCACTTTGGGCCAATCTTCGTTGATGAATATCATCCGATTTTACACTCATCATTTCCATTAAATTCCAAGCTGCTCCATGAGCCTCCAAAACCCAAACCTCCATTTCCCCCACCCTTTGTCCGCCGAGTTGAGCCCTACCTTTGAGAGGTTGCTGATAAATCAAGGAGTAAGGACCGACATTCCGAGCGTGAAATTTGTCAACTACCATGTGGTTTAATTTAACCACATAAATATAACCGGTGAAAATATCTTGTTGAAAAGGTAAACCAGTTTGACCGTCAAATAACTTACTCATTCCTCAGTTTTTTATTTTGGCTTCTTTCATAATTTCTTGAATGATTTCTAAATTCAAAGTGTTAAAAGGTCGGACCAAAAGTTTTTCGCCAAGTTGGTGAGCGGCTGAGGCAAGCATAGTTTCTAATAATTGACCGAGGTTCATACGAGTAGGAATACCCAACGGATTGAAAATTATGTCAATAGTTTTCCCTTCCTCATCAAAGGGCATATCAACCTCTGGAACAATTTTAGCCACTACCCCTTTATTACCAAAGCGAGTAGTTAGTTTATCCCCTACTTCTAACTTTCTCTCGCAGAAAACATAAACTTCCACTAATTCTAATTCATCTTTTTTTTTCATTATTTTTTTAGTTTCTACTGCGTAAACTGTTCCTTTCTCTCCGGCTGGTAAACGAAGCGAAGAATTAAAAAATTTTTGGGTTTTTTGTCCTAAAAGATTCAACAAAAGCATTTCTTCCTCACTCTCTTTATTTAAAAACGGCTCCGGAGTAATTTTGCCGACTAAAATATCACCACCCTTCACTTCACTACCGATTTTTACTAGACCATTTTTATCCAAGTGAGGGAGAGGGGCAGGCAAATTAGGAGCAGGAGTAAAAACTTCCGGACCGTGCTTAGTATTATATCGAATAATTTTGTACTTTTTAACGAAAAGGGAAGTTAAAATGTCCTCTTTAATTAATCTGTCGCTAACCACAATCGCATCTTCATAATTATAACCATTCCAACACAAATAGGCTACCCGTAAATTATAACCCAAAGATAATTCTCCTTGGTTAGTATAACTTCCGCACGCAATTATTTGCCCTTTTTTGACTTTTTCACCCTGCTTTACTAAGGGAAGAGAAAAATTAAGTATATTCTTATTTGAAACTACTGATTGACTTAGTTTGTAAGTCCTTTCTCCTTTATCATTTTCTTTAATGATGATTTGCTGATTGTCAACATATTCTACCTTTCCGGCTTCCTCAGTTTCAACAGTTAAAGAAGAATTATTCGATAAAGCAGATTCCAAACCACTGGCAACCAAAGGGGCTTCACTCTTCAATAAAGTTACGGCTTGCCTTTGCATGTTAGAAGACATTAACATTCTAGTGGCGTCATTGTGTTGAAAAAAAGGAATAGTAGCACTAGTAACTGAATTTAATTGATAAAAAGAACTATCAATATAATCTACTTTTTCCTTAGTTACTAACTTAAATTCTCCTCGGTGACGAACCGGCACTTCTTCTTCCAAAATCCTATTTTTCTCATCAATTTTTATATTACAATGGGCAATGTGCTTATCCCATTCCTCTTCGCTGTTTAAGTAATCTAATTGAGAAACAACTACCCCGTTTTTAACCAAATAACAGGGGATAATTACTTGTCCGTAATCGTTTATTTTAGTCCCGATGGCCAGATTATGAATTAAACCGACTCTTTGTCCTTCCGGAGTTTCCACCAAATCATAACGGCCATAATAAGAAGGGTTAATGTTTCGAGCAGCCAAAGTAGTATTGGATGAACTAAAACCCCCCAGTCCTAAAACGCTTAACTTGCGAGCATAAGAGATTTCGGACAATGGATTATTTTGATTTTGGAGTTGAACCAAAGGTGAAGAATTAAAAAAATAAATTTTTAATAGGTTGTTAAATTCTTTTAAATCAGGTATTTTTGATAAATCAACTTTCTTTAACTGAGAGAGATAATTAGTAACATATTTACTGCCTAGACTTTGTAAATAACCACCTAGTTTATTTTCAAATACACTATAAACCAAATCTCCTACTCGGCGAACAACTTGATTTTCTAAATTATCTTTTTCCTCTTCTTTCGCTTTTTCGCCTAAGCCATGGTGCAAATTAATATAATTAGAAATAGTACAAACTAAATCAGCCAAGTCAAAATAAGTTTTTTCTTCGGACAAATCTTCGGCTATACCGACCACAAACAAAGTTCTTGCTGGATTTTGCGGTGCTTTTATTTTAATAACATATAAATCGTTAGTCGAGTGGGGGATATTAATAGCAGGTATTTTTTTCTTTTGTAGAGCATTCTGTAATAATTGAAAGTTTTTACCAGTTAAAACCGAGTTTTTTTTTAAAATTAATTTTTGAGTGCTGTCATATAAATTATCGGCTAACTCTTGGCCTTCTATTTGCCGAAGAATATTAGTTTTTTGATTATACTTCTTTCGTCCGAGTTTGCCGAAATCAAAATAAGAATTTCTTTTCATAAACAAGAAGCGAGGTAAGGTTTTTCCTACTTCTAATGGGTTGGCTTTCGGATAGTCTTCAATATTTATTTCCTCCTTACTAAACAATTTTTCCAAAATTTCCAAAGAGACATCAAAAGTCTTGAAAATATCAAGTGAATTAATAACTAATTCAGAATTGAGAAATTTTAATTCAATAATTTGGGGAGTTTTAATATTGCGATAAACACTAATTCAAGGTCCTTTAAAAGGAATAATTTCGCCGTAAAATTTGCTTTTTTCCCCATCAAAAAAATAGACCGAAGGAGCACGAACCGACTGAAAAACAACTACCTTATCATGTCCGTTAATAATAAAATTTCCTTGTTTAGTCATCCGTGGCAAATTACAAAAATTTACTCTTTGAATTTGTTTACAATTAAATCCGATAATTAATTCATTCTCGGTCTGCTCTAATATTCCTATCTTTATTTTTAATCTTTCATTTTCAATTTCTTTATCTTTTCCCTGCTTAGACTTTTTGGATTGAATTTCTGTTTCTTCTATTTCTCATTCTTGATATTTACTTTTCTCCAACATTTTAATTTTGTTTTCTAAATGTCAGATAGTATTTTCTTCCTCCCTTTTTGGTTGCTTGTTGTTTTGCTGTAATTCTTGCAACTGCTTATTGGTTTCAGTTAGCAAAGATTTTAATTCAGTAGTTGAAAACGATTTCTTTTTACAAGTAAATTTCCTAATTTTAAAACCTTCCTCTACCCACTGAATAATGCTCTTTTCGAAGTCGTTATCTATCAACTGAATCGGGATTTTTTGGCAGTCTCAACGAACGCTTCAATTAAAAGATACCAAATAATCTCAGGTAAGGGAATTATTTCTTGCTTCCTCCTCGCTAAGTTCAACTTCGACTTCTTTACCCTTAATTTCTTTTTTAAAACTTAACTCCTCACGCTTTATATCTTCAACGTTTATTCAGACACTATTATTATAATCGCTGAATTCAAACGGAAAGTAAAAACTTAACAATTTTGGTAATTTTTCCTCCAAAAAAAAATGATAAGATTTTTTTTGTTCCTGAGCAAAATCCCACTCTGGAAGGGGCTGAAAAAGTGGCGAACGGTTCAACAAAAGATACTCTCGACGCTGATTTTTTCCTGAATTGACTAGGCGATATGATACCATTTTAGATTTTAATAAAATTATTTAACTTCGCTTAATTCTACTTCAACTCCAACTTCGCTTAGTTCCTTTTTAGCAATTTCGGCTTCTTTTCGAGCAACTTTTTCCACAATAACTCTTTCTCCTTCTTCGGCCAGTTTTTTGGCTTGAATAACGCTAATGTCTTGACCTTCATCTTTTTTTAGTTTATTAACTAAGGCTTGGATTGCTCCATAAATTTTTATTATACCTAATCCTTTATCTTTTTTTATTTCCGTTACTCTAATCGAAACATTACTATCTGTTTCGACTTTTTCACTAGTTTCTGCCGGGGCAGCATTAGGCTGAACCATAGCAGTCTCTTGGATGTTAAAATCTACTTTTAAACCTTCGATTAATTCACTCACTTGTCCCAAATTTAACTTTTTTATATCTTCTTTAATTTCGCTGACTGTTTTACTATTTTTTATTTCTGACATATAGATTTATTGCTGATTGTAATTTACTATTTTATTAATTAATGTATTCTCTGACTTATCGGTCTAATCCTTATCCTCCACGTCTCTAATCTTATTATCTAATTCTACTTCTTTCGCTAACTTTCATGCTAGTTATTCGCTTCCCTCTCTCGCCCCATCCTGCTGCTTTAATTGCTCTAATTCAATCGATAATTGGATTCTACCTTTCATATATATTATTTTATTAATTAATTTGTTTCTTTGGCGGTTTTGATTTTTTCTAAAATGTTAATTAGTCTTCGGGTGTGAAAATTGAGATAATAACACAAAGTAATGATTAATACTTCTTTACTTGGCAATTCCGCTCACTTTTCCAACATATTACTTTCCACTATCTTTTGCTCGTAGATACCGACTTGAAAGCGTTTAATATCAGCATGCTCTTTATTAAATCGATTAAGAATACTTAATGGCTTATACTCATCCTCTTGGCAAAATATAAGAGCATTGGCTTGTTGTAATTGGAGAGGATAATTCGCTAATGCCTTTTTTACTAAATTATTTTTATAAACTTTTCAATGACCTCCTACTTTTTTTAATTCTTTTTTTAGTCGGAAAATATCTTGGTTCTCGGCAAAGTGAAAATTGTAAAAAATAACTGCTTTGGCTTGTTGAAAGTCATTTTTAATGTTTCGAGCAATGACTTGCTTTTGGCTGGAAACAGGCATATATATATTATTTTAGGGACTATTGGAGGATATTGTGTTAAACTAGAAAATAATAAATATCCATTTTATAGACTTTTTAACTAACTAATGCTCTTTCTTTTTCCGCAACAGATAATAAGTAATTAATCCAAAAACAATTGCTAGAACTACAATTACCACTAGCACTATTAATAGAACATAACTCTTTCCGCTTCCATCGCTGGGGTATCCGTTGCTGGGTAAATTTCACCCCCCCCCCCCATCTCTTAAAGAAAGAGGTAATTCACCGTATTTTTCTCTATACTCTGCTTCTGCCTCGGCTAATTGTCTTTCCAGTTCTTGGACTTGATATTCGTCATAACTGGGATGATTTCGCATGGATTTTATTCTTCTTAGGGAGTATTGATAACTATTTATTTTTTGTTCTAAATCTCTTTTATCTCTTTCTCTTTCGCATGTTTTACAATTCTGACCATCATTTAAAAAACTACCACTACCAATATTATTTCCGCATTCGCTACATTTGATTATTCTTGTCATAATTTTCTTATATTATTATTTTTCATTCAAGTATTCAAGGGTATTCAATTGTAAAACTATAAACACTTTCACCAAAAATACTTTCTTCTATCCATTTTTTTCCTTTTTATCTGTGGGGGAATTAAATAAAACTACTAGAAAATATAAGATATAATTAGCCAAAAAATACGATATATGAATAACAAATTCCGAAAATTTTTCCCCATTTTTGCTTATCAAAAAGATTTTATTTATTTAGACAGTGCTGCCACCAGTTTAAAACCTAATATTGTTATTCAAGCCATTAACGACTACTACCAAAAATATTCTATTAATAGCCATAGCGGAAGTAGCAATCCCTTGTTTAATGAAGTTCAAAAAACTATTCAGCAAACCCGACAAATAATCGCCCGCCAAATTAATGCTAAAAGCGAAGAAATTATTTTCCTACCCTCTACCACCTATTCTTTAAATATTTTAACTCTCTCTTTGAAAAATTATTTGGAAAAAGGAGAAAAAATTGCTCTAACTCATTTAGAACATAGTTCAAATTGTTATCCTTGGCAGTCTATCGCCCAAGAAAAAGAAGCCCAAATAGATTTTTTACCCCTAAACAAAAATTTTACCATTGACTTTAACGAATTAGAAAATTATATTGACCGAAAAACAAAAATAGTTAGTTTTTCACATATGAGTAATAGCCTCGGAGTGATTAACCCTGTCAAGGAAATTACCAAAAAAATTAAAAAAATAAATCCAAACTGCTTGGTGATAATTGATGCTTGTCAAAGTATCGCCCATTTACCGATTAACGTTGAAGAATGAGGTATCGACGCCCTAGTTTTTTCCGGACACAAAATCTATGGACCAACTGGAATAGGAGTATTGTGAATTAAAACGGAAGTAGGAAGAAAATTACCTGACCTACTATGAGGAGGCGGAAAAAGAATCGGTCCTAATGATAAAATAGAAAACGATTTCCCCTTAGCCAAAAAGTTCGAAGTTGGCACTTTACCTTTGGCCCAAATATTTGGTCTCCAAAAAAGTTTTGAGTTTCTTAATGGTTTTGGTATTCGAGAAATAAGCAACTATGAAAAAGAACTAAAAGATTACGCCATAACCGAATTAGCAAAATTAAAAAAAATAATAATTTATAACCAAAATTTAGAAACGGTCGACTTAGTTCTTTTTAATTTATCGGGTTATCACCCTCATGATGTAGCCGACTATTTGGGAAAAAATAATATCTGTGTCCGAGCGGGTAATTTTTGCTGTCCTTATTTAAAAGAGTTAATTGGAGTAGAAGCCGCAATTAGGATTTCCCTCTTTATTTATAATACCAAAGAAGAAATTAATAAATTAATACTTCACCTAAAAAAAATTATAGAAGAGCCAAAACTATTAGTAATTTTATAATAAATAATTATGCCGCAAAAAAAACGATAATTTGGATAATTAGTGGAATTGTCGGAATGGTTGTTTGACTGCCTCCCTGCCTTATTCTCTTTTTAATAAAATAACAATAAAATTATACTAATGAATTTTTCCTGGATATATCAAGTTCCCGATAAAGATTGATGGGCGAATTATCGCTGACATATAGTTAAAAAAGCGGGAGAATTGGGTTTAAAATCTAATAATTGAAAAAAAACTTTTTTTCGTTCCGGTTGGCAAAGTAAAGTATTGGAAATAGAGGGTATCGAAAGTGCTAAAAAATGTTTACGAAGTTTACAAAATGGCACCATTACTGCTTTTGGTGGCAAGTTTCGCGGAGCCAGTTATGACAAAAATGCTGAACGGATAATTAAGCAAGCCCAAAACTCATTAAAAGAGGCCATCAAAAAGCATAATGAAGGAGAAAGCATTAATATTCAAGAAACTGCCATTGTGCCGCCTTCTTATTATAACTGGTGGTTAATTATTTCTAGTGGTGGAATTATTTTAATTTTATTAGGATTAGCAGGAATATTTTTAGTGAGGAAAAAAAGGAGAATGCGGAGAACCAACCACAAACTCTAATAGTAGATTTAAATATTAGTCAATATAGATTAACAATGTTACAAAAATAATTTTTCTATCTCATTCCACAACCAATTTTTTTATAACACTCACTATGATAAAAAGTTCAAGTCAAAACCCCACATTTAAAATCAGCACTAATAATCTCCTTTTGACACATCCGGTATTTAAGGGTAAGTCCCTGCTTTTTAACTCCTTCAAAAAAAACACTCCTTATGAAAAGATTTAGCCGGTATTTTCGGCACTTGATTTTTGACAAAACATTGAACCCTTTCTCCCTCACTAACTTTTTCTTGACACTCATAACAATCAAAAAACTCTTCCATAATAACCTATTTTAACTAATACGAATAAGCAACAATTTTACAGCAACCCGAGAAACAACTTTAAAAGAAATCCATACCAACCCCTAACTGCAAAAAGTCAACTTTTTTTAATTTCTCCCCTTTGCCTTTTTTTTTTTTTTTTTGATTGGGTTCCAGAATTATCAAAAGTAAGATTAAGTGGAAAATGCTAAGTCAAAGAAAGTAAAATAAATAATATGATAAATATTGACAAAAACGAGTTAGCCGGAATCGGTGTGCAATTTGGTAATTTAGCCCGAAGATGGAACCCGCGAATGCATCCTTATATTTTTAAAAAAATTAATCGAATTCACATACTAGATTTAGATAAAATTTTTAGCAGTTGCCAAAAAGTAGACGATTACATAAAATCTCTAATTGAAAAGAAAAAAACAATTTTGTTTTTATCCACTAAAAACCAAGCCCAAAAAGTAGTTAAAGAAGCCGCAAAAAGGTGCGGAATGCCTTACATAATTAACAAATGAAAAGGAGGAGTTTTAACTAACTTTCGGGAAATAGGAAAAAAATTAAAAGAATTGGAAGGATTAAGCATTTTTTCAAACAAAGATAGTTTTCGAAACCTGATAAAAAAAGACCAAGTTAGCAAATTAAAGAAAAAAAATAAACTCCTAAATATATATGAAGGAATTGTCGGTTTAAAAACCCCGCCGAACGCTTTGTTTATTATTGGACTTCACAAAGAAAAAACCGCCTTCAAAGAGGCCAAAAAAATGGGTATTCCGGTTATTGCGGTCTGTAATAGTAATTGTAATCCTCAATTAGTTGATTATGTTATTCCTGGTAACGACGAAAATATAAAATCTATTACCTTTTTCGCTAATTTATTAGCCGATTCTATTATTAGAGCCAGAGAAAAAATATCAGAAGAAAAAGAACTCAAAACAGAAGAAAAAAACGAGGAAGTTAACTTCAATTAATTTTTCAATTTTTAAATAATTTAGTAAATAAATACTTAAAAAACCCCCACTGTTTTTTTTTTTTTTTTGTAAAATACCAATAAATATAAAAATTATGACACGAAAAGAAATTAGGGATTGCGAAAACAGAATTAATTCCTTAACGGCAGAAAACTTTTTTGAATGAATAACAGACTTATTAAGAGCTGCTGGGATTAACGAAACGGAATTGAATGCCGGAATCGAAGAGTATGAAGAAAACGAGGAGGCAGAAGAAATTTTAGGACCGTGAGAAATCTTATGAGACAAAGGTAAAAATGCTTATAGTTGAGAAAAAATTAAGGGTAGTAGAAGTGATATACCGAAAAATGCTAAGGAATTAATTAGAGTAACCGACTGACTGCTTAAAAAAGGGGTGGTGGAAAGTGATGAATCCGATGAAGGAACCTCTGATGGTCCCGAAGCCGTATTTATGAGGAACATTAAAAGCCGTTTTAGTGGTTCGCTGGTTTCCAAAATTTTTGGAAAAAACGGAAAATTAAATGAAAAACTAAAAGAAGTAAAAATAGGAGATTATTTTGGTAATACTAGTTGAAAAGATTATTTAGAAGATGAAGAAGGAGGAAGTTTTGAAACAAAGAAAATGAATATTTTGGAATGCTTGGCTCGTTCAGTAGTCGAGATGGTTCATGCTGAAATTACCGCCGAAGATGTCCCAGAAACTAAAAAAAGGGAATTAAAAGATTTTTTAGAGAATTATATTACCAAAAACAATACTGTAAACGAAAAACTTGTATACACTTATGATTGGAGTGATAAATTCAAAAACTACAAAAAAATGGTTGAGGAAATTAAAAATCACGTGCTTGTTTCGACTGTGGATTGAGTGGAAATTCCTCTCCGAAAAATTATCGGTGAAGCCACGGCGGGGGCTGTTATAGAGGACACTATCACTCATGGAAACCTTTCTAACCCTTTGACAGTGAAAATTACCAAATTCGGTGGCAGAGCCGGCAATTATGCTTGGATAAGAGGACAGCGACATTTATCCACTTACGAAATAGAGCCATTTAAAATCGAAACCGAACAAGGAGAAATTGAAATTAATAGTTTACTTTTAACTTATCAGAGAGATAATTTTGAAGATACTTTTGGCGATGCCGACAAAACGGGGTTAATCCGGGCTGAAATTCCGGGTTTTATGGATGAAAACAATCTCAATGATGGTCGAAAAATTGGTGAACATAAACTCCTCCATGAGAATGACCTTATCACTCTCCAATTACCCAACTATAATTTTGAAATTGTCAAAGGGGAAAGAGTAACCCGAAATTGATTCTTTCAAGGTGGTGAAGGAGGTAGCAAAACCTACTCCTTACAAATTTTTAATGATTATATTTTGGTCTTGCCGGATGGTCGATTTTTCCCCTACAATGAGAATAGTTTAACGGCTCTCATTTCCCAAGCCCAAAGTTGAGAACAAGCTGATTTATCAGCGGGAACTTTTCTAAAAATAATTGCCGGAATTGAAAATCATCCCCATTTTGCTGCGGCTACCCCCCAGCAGCTTGAAACTCTTGCCAAACTGAAAGAGCAAATCCCAGAAGTTTTCGCTATTTGACATGAAACTTTAATAAATATGAAAATCCTCCCCGAAAAACATAATGCTTGAACTACTTTTTTAAACCACCTAAAAAATGAAACTGCGACCGAATGACTGAAAACCGACGAAAAGGCAGTTGATTATTTGCTTAAATTAGACCAAAATGGTTATTCAGCAGTGGAGGATGCCGAAAAACTCACTTTTTTAAAAAATGAAGCCACTAATGAAGTTAGCGTAAATTATACCACTGCGGAGGGAAATTCATACCCCGCTTTTGAATGAAAAAAAGATGCTGCTGACAATTATTCTAAAATCCAAGAGAATATTAGAAATTTGTCTATCAATTTGACCGGTGCTAGTCAAACCCGTTGAGAAAGTGAAATCAAAAAAATTTGTGGTGAAACTTGGAGCAACGAATTATCCACTGAAAAAAACCTTGAAAAATGTATCCAAAAGGCACCAAATGATAGAAAAGAGAAAGCAATTAAAACCATTATTTCTCGGGAACTAGCTATTTTTTCTCCTATCAAAGGCGACCGGTGAAATAATACTTTTTTACCCCTCCAAACCCGAGTTAAAATTTTTTATGCTCCAAAACTAGAAAGGAGTCTTAACATTAATCATTGCCGTGGTTTTTTAACCAATATTAACGCTATTTTAGCGGTTAAAGATAGCGAAACAACCTGACAAGAATTAAGCATCTTAAAAATTAATACTTGAAGAGGCAGTTTTTATAATGACGAATTTAAAACAATTATAAAAACAGTTGCCGATAATTTATTCATTAAAGTGGAAGCGAAATTGAATGTGCTAGAAAAACTTATTAGGGAAAGGGAAAATGAAGAACATTCAGCAGCCGATATCAATTTCGAGTTTGATTACTATAATTTACTGGAACAAAGATTAAGCGGCGGAGAGGAAGGGTTCGCTTATATTTGAGCTTGAAAGGATATTTTTGCTGAAAAAACCCAAGCCGAAATTAATCGGCGATTTAAAAGATATTCCGCTTGAAAAATTTTAGAGATGGGGGAAATAGGAAAAAGTGTTGCCTGAAAAAATCGCTTTTATTGGAATTATCCGGAACAACTACACACCGAAGGAAGTGAGGCAGACCTAGCGGAAGTGACCGAAACATTGCGTAAATACGAGGAAGAATGAGACTGAGTTTGCCAAAAAAACAGCCAATATCAGGGAAAAATTAACGCTTTGCGAGAAGCAGTCGGATTAGTCGATTTAAAGTCTCTTTTGGACGATTTTAACCAAACCTTTGCTAGGTTAGAACTTGATAATTTAAAACTTTTTTTCGGCCTATTAACTAATTTTTGAACTAAAATATCCAATTTCGCAGAAACCAAAATTCTAAACCAAGCAGAAACGGAGCAAATAGAAACGGCAGCCAAAAAATATCATGAAGTTGAATTAGAATATTATCTACGCTCAGGAGAAATTGAACTTAACCAAGTTCGTTCATCTGAATTAGAAAAATATATAGAGCAGATCAAAAGGTTTTCCGAAAGTGCAAGCCCCCTTGAACGAGAAATTTGGGAGGAAGTTAAAGATAATAGAGTGGAAATTATTAATGAGGAAACACTGGAAACTGAAAGTCCAGCCCAGTTAGGAGCGGAGAGTAGGTTAAATGCTATTCAACAAAAATTAAAATTTGTTAATTATATTCCACAAGTTTACCAAGAATATAAAAAAAACGCTGATAAAGTTTTCACCGCCGCCGATTTGAGAGATTTTGAAAATTTTCTTGACAGTTTTCCCGCCCCAATGAAAAATATTGAAGGATTTAAAGGATACGAAGAATGACATGCGACTTATCGCCGAATTTTTCCTGAATGAAAAGAAAATTGAGGATTAGAAAATTTGAGAGAAGATACTAGAAACAAAGTAGAAGAATACACCGAAATTGGAAAAAAGTTTGCCGAAATTGACCGAAAAACTGAATATGATGAAGTGGTGTTCCTAGATGACTTGTTTTATCTTAAAAATTTAATTCCGAACTCCGAACATCCCGGTTATTCCTTAACCAATAAACTTTTAACCCCAGCCGAAATCCAATTTTATACTAATAATAAAAAAGAGGTTGACCTAAAATATTTATGGTTATTCAAACAGAGTTATATCCAAAGAAATAACCAATTTCTTACTGAGTTTGAGTTAACTTATATTGAAAGCGAGCAGGTTAATTTTGCTAATTGAGATTCGATAATTAACGATATGAAGGAATGAGATAAGGTTTTTTCTGTTCCTAGTAAGAAAGAAATCCGAAATAATTGGCAAAAATTCTTTCATGGAGATAATAATAATAAGAAATGGAATTACAGTCAATTGATTGAACTAGTTAAGCGAAAATGAGACCAATACTTCACTACTGAGGCCAAATTAGAGGAATTAATTATTGAAAACGAAGTTAACGAGGCCGGAGAAACTCAGTCAATTTTTAAAATGGAAAGTTTTATCGAGGAGTTTGATGAGGTTATTTTAAGTTGAAATGACCCCTTTTCTCCTTTATTAACTGATTATGATGACTTACAAGCGGCTCTTTTAGTACTTGAAGGCATTCAAAGTGGAACAATCGGAATAGAAAATGATACGGAAGTTACTGAAATGATAAGGGAATGTAGACTTAGACCGATACCAGAGGAACTTAAAGATGATTTGGCAAGAGAATGAGCGGCTCAAAAATTAGCCTTAACTGCTGCTAAAACCGAACAAGAACTCCGCCAAAAAATCACCCAAATGATAGGCCGAGCGAATAATGATAATTTGCCTATCCGAGAATATGGGACATTACTAACCAATTTAAGTGCTTTGTCGAATAGATTAAAAGATAGCGATAAAGATTGAGAGAAAAAAGTTTTAGCGGAAGTTGATACAGAGGGAGGGGACAGCACCGAAAAAAAATTACAAACTACAATTGACAAACTAGAAAACTGAAAAAAAATAATAAGCGATTTATTTGCCGGTTATGAAATTGACCCTGAAAATAGCGGTAATTTGTATAATTATGCGTTAGCAGATATTCAAAAATTATATGAGGAAGAATTTTTCGGTGGAAAGTTAGATTTTTGAGAAAAAGATTTTGTTGCGAGTGCTAAAACTTACACTGCGGCAAAAAAGTTTTGTCAAGATATTGTCAAACAAAGAACAGATTTTATTGGCAAATTTGAAAGGGAACTTACAAGGTTGGGCAGGGAAGAAACCGAAGAAACCGGTAATTTAGATATGGATATAGGGAAAGTTCTTCGGTATTATTATATAGGTATAGATGGAATTCCTGCCGAAAAAATGGCAAAAAGTTTCCATAATGGTTGGTTAGCGGATGCCAAGAAAGTGTTTGGTGAAGGGAAGGAACCAAACAATATCGAAAGCGGATTTATTTTTTTTGTAGTGAATGAGGATGGTGAACCAGATTTAGAAGTTAATTATTCTTTCCGAGGTGAAACTCTCCATAGTCTAAATCCCGTTGAAATATCAAAAAAGGAGGTTGAATTTTATATTGATTTAAAACTGCTTGCCGAAGAAGAAACTTCACCACTAATTAAAGAATTAATAGATAATAATAACCTTAACCAAATTTCCACCCATTATAACCACCACGGAATAACTCCGGAACAAATTTTAGTTTTAGTGAAAAATGGCTGAGATGAAAAATTTGAGAAAGTGGGCGAGGATTTTTTAACTACCGAAGAACATTGAGAGAAAAAAAGAAATGTTCTCACCGAAAATAAAGCGATAATTGAAACCCACGAAAAAGTCAAAGAGAAATTTAGTGCGGCAGAGGAAAAAGCCATTTTCGACCACCCTGCCCTAGATACTCCCGCCGCCATTCAAGCCACCGAGGAACTTTTGAACCAAATTAAAGAGCATGTTGGAATTACGGCCTCCACCGCTAACCAAGCCCGAGCAGCAGTGAGAAGTTATATTCCCTACCACGATGAAGGAACCGACAATCCCAACTACACAAAAGCCTGAACGGCTGTCAATAGTAGAGGAGATTTAGCCCTCAACGAGTTAAACCGATTAAGAGAACTAGAAAATTTACACACCGCCCGCCGAACTTGTCTCGCAAACGAAAATTTAAGCGAGAGAGAAAAATTATTATTTAATGAGGAGGTCAACAATCAAACCGAAAAATTAGATACGGTAGCAAAAGTGAACCAGGTTAACAATCTGCTTAAAACTTTGCGGGAAATTTACAATAAGCCAATTGATAGTTATCAGACTGGTAATATTAGCCATATTTTTGAAAATATTAATACTAAGAACACCTTAAAGCGAGAATATGATGAATTGGCAAAATTTTTCCCCGAAACGGCGACCGACGACCAAAAAGTAGTTTGGGAAGCAGTTAACTCAATATCGGAGCATAAAGCCGAACAAATTTATATTGATGTCGGTCAAGTATTAAATTGATTTAACTTTTTTGAGACTTTTGGGATTAAGGAACTCAATATTGCTAAAACGTGAATGGAAAAACACCCTACCAGCGTCGATAATGCCCGCCGAGAATACGCCGAGGCCTTATTAAAAGATTCAGAGGGTAAACTTTGAATTGATGGCTTAACCGAGGAGGAAGCCAAAAAATTAAAAGGAATTAGTCCAGTCGATATTCCTCAACAAAAAAAAGAGTTGGCTTGGGAAAGATTTTTCACCGAACAAGCCATTCCAAACCAAGCAAACATTAGAAATCGTTGAAAAAACACTTCTGGTTTAACTATAAGCGAAGCCAAAAAACTTTGTGCTAATGGTTATGAAAAAATATTTGAAAAGCATGACGGAGAGATAAAAAATAAAATTTTTGAATTTGCTTTTAACAAAGGCAGACCAAACGAATTTGAAGTAAGTGGTTTCAATTTATTAATCCATCCTAAGCAGCAGAGGGATAACTTAGTTAGATTATTAATTAAAATTAAAACTGCTCCCGATTTAGCAACTTGTCGAGCAATAAAAATTGATGATACCCAATATGACCCTGCCAAAGTTCCCGCTAAATACTCTTATGACAGAGTAGAAAATATTAAAAAAGAGAAAGAAAAAGAATTATTCCGAACTGCTTTCCGGAACGAAATGGGAACTTTACCCATTAGCGAGGATAAAATTACTGCTTGATACGACGAAAATACCGGTTTAGCCAAGAATGGTATTGACGAAGCCCGAGTGGCTAAATTAGGGTGGGAAATTACTCCCGATTACCAAATTCGGGATAAGAAAATTATTAACTATCGGTTGGCAACTCCTCTTGGCGAAGTTATTGAACCAGAAATTATGGTTGAAAGGATTGATTATTTTGAATTAG
Source organism: Funneliformis geosporum (assembly GCA_946474995.1). Lineage (NCBI taxonomy): Eukaryota > Fungi > Glomeromycota > Glomeromycetes > Glomerales > Glomeraceae > Funneliformis > Funneliformis geosporum. The sequence goes on from CAMKVN010000036.1 coordinate 52,062, forward strand.
AAGCCGCCTTGGCTGGCATAGTAATTCCAATAAAAAATTTAGTGGTTGAAATTAAAGCAGAAAATTTAACTATCGCTGATTTTCCGCCTGACCTTTTCGAGACTGAAATTGATAATTTAAATGAAACCCTTTTGCCTCCTAACCGAAGCAAGGACAATCTTAGAACTTTCCGGAATGAAGAACGACAAAAATTAGTGGATGAAATCTTTATCATTGAGTTCAAAGCCCAAAGAGGTGAAGCCGCTAATGTAGAGGAACGGGATAACATTTTAACTTACCGCAATAAAAAAACCCTTGATAATGGCACCGAAATTGAAATTAGTGGAACACAAGCTGGTATAATCTACAATAATGGTTGAAAGACCCCTAACCTAATTGAGTTTGATAATGAAGGCAATATTATTATTTCCTACCCAGGAAAAAAAGTTTACCCTCTAACTACTTCATTCGCCCAAGCCCAAAAAGAAATTTGGATTGATGCTTTTCATGGGTGACCTGTCTCT
>CAMKVN010000037.1:0-52288 GCA_946474995.1 Funneliformis geosporum
CATTTAGGAAATGATCAACAAATTACATCTTAAAAAGTATTTAGCTAATAATTTATATCATATAATATATATCACATAACTTAAAAATAGATCGCCTCAAATTTAAAGCTAGTTTTTTGTTTATTTTGATTTTTTAATTTATTCAAAAAAATTTTTTGGTCTCAGAGTCCCATTTTCCTAGCAAACTTCCCATATGATAAATGAACTCTATAATAATAAAGCCTCAAAGCCCTTCAAGATATCAAATGAAATAAATGAAATGCTTAAAAATTTAGGATCTCAAACTAAAAAATTATTTTGAACTTTTATTTGCAGTTGTATAACTACAGTTTATATCATAATAAGCCATCCAATAAATTTATCAAACTTAAAAATGAAATAAAAAGTTTTCTAAAGCATATATTTAAAATATTTCAACGTAATTAAATAGATATTGACTAGTGTTATAAAATGACATTAAAATAACTCTGATTAAAAATCTAGATCAAAAGTTATTAACTGATAAAGTTTAGGAATTTTCTTAAATAGAAATGGATTTGAAACATATAATACTAGTGGAATTATACCAAAATTTATACTTACGTAAATAGTTTAGATTGAAAATCGTATATTGATCAACTGATCTTTTTTCTTTCATTAATAATAGAACATCCAAAACGTCAAATCCAACAATGCTGATAAATTGCAAAAAAAGATAACTTCAAGTTATAAAAAATTATGAGGATTCCTATTCAAATGATGTTTTAGATTCAGATAATAAAATTAACAGAAATGATGAAGTTGAATGGACTGATGATGATGAAGTAGAGCAGCTTTTTTTAGTTTTAACTAAAAATATGAGAGCATTAAAACCTTCTAAACATCCATTAGTAAATATAGAAAACTCAAGAATAACAAAATACTGAAAAAATTAAAGGAACAGAAAATCAAAAGAAAAATAGACAAACATTCTATTAACTATTAAATAATCAAAATAATACTGATAGTTCTGGTAATTTTGGTGGGGTTCCTTTAGTGGTAATCTTTTGGTAATGGTTTCTTCAGAAGTGATTCTTCTGGTGATAGTTTTTCTGATAGTGGTTCTTCTGGTGATAGTTCCTCTGGTGGTGATTCTTCTGGTAATATTGTTGGTTTTGACTCCAATGATGCTAATGAAACCATTAAAAATACACAACTAAATACATTAATTAATAGAATTAAAGATAAACTAAAACTTAAAAATGATGAACATTTAACTCTGGGATATAAGTTGCGACTTATAGCTATTCAACATCATTTACAACTTCTTAATAAAGAACATATAAAGTTATAAGTAAGTCTGATTATTGCAGACTTATTAAATTGATGAAAATGATTTGCTTATTGTATTAGAAGCTGGACTAAAGCATTTATTAAATATAGTAATATTTCTAATAATAATCATGAAAAATATCTTAAGGAAAGAAGTATCCTTGATAATGAGTATACATGAAGTCGAAATGGATCATTTCGGATATCCGAAATGGTCGAAATGGTCGAAATCATTTCGACCATTGAAGGCTAAAGTCGCGAAATAGTCGAAATGACGTCATATTACATGATTTTTCATATTGAGAAAAAACAATAAACAAAAAATGTACGATCTTAGTCAATATTATTCCGATTCGTATGTAAGAACTACCATTCGATTCCTTGTGAAATGACGGATCTAATGAGCTATCATTCATTGATTTTGGATCATCCAATCGCGAGATAATCGCAATTGTATTATCAGCCGAAATTATAAATCAATAAATTCTACTTTAAATAAAGCTATAAAATTTTTGAAATTTGAAACATATAATAAATACTTGATGGCTTTATATGAAACATACTATACTGCTATCCTTCTGAATGCATGGAGTGTCACCTTCATTTACCCAGTTCTAAAACCTAAGCTATAGAAATATGACTTTAATAATACACAACCTATCATTTTATTGGAATATTCAAGAAAAGTGCTAGTGAAATTAATTAATAATTGGTTATTAATAATGTTATCTTAACATCAAACTCTCAAAAGAAACAATTTTGCTAGTCTTCTACATAGATCTACAAAGAACTTAATATATATTTTAGATAATGTCAAAAAAGATACTCAATTTCATCAAAATCACCTATGGGTCATATTCTAGAATATGTCCAAAGACTATGATAGAGTCAATCTTAAAATACTTTACAAAGTACTACTAAGATTCTGATTACCTGAAAAATTCATTGAATTAATCTTATCGCTTTTCACTTTTCACTTTAATCAAGTCTTAATAGCACATAGTACTATGCTAACATATTCAGTTCTTTTTGGTATCAACTAAGGTGAAATTATTTTACCCATTTTTATGGTGTATCTTCAATCCCTTTCTATGCTAAGTACAAGCTACTGACTTGAAATATCATTTTCATATGAATTCTTCTTTTTTATATGTGACTTCATCATATTGATATCATTACAAAATGCATATACCTGCTCTTGTCTATATAGACGATAAATACTCTTTGGCTTAGCAATTATAAAGTTCACTCAATAACTTAATAGAAATTACAGACAGTTTTATACCTTAAATTCGATTCAGGTCAATTAAGACAAATCTATATTCTTTTTTTTATTCAAAAATTAGAATTCTATTCATTTCCAACTTCAATCTGCATCAGTTAATCTTATACTAGTCAAATATAACTTCTTAACTAGATATTTAGAAATTTGGATTTCTATGTCATATAACAAACAATTTATATAACATCAAGTCTATCCTCTTTTATACAATATTACTCATTTGTATGACTCCCAAATCCAAGATAAATGACTGTTCTTAATAATATTTCCAATAATAATAGTAGTTGGAGCAGTCTGATATCTATTATATTACCAATTAGACAAATACTTAAATAGTTTCTAACTTCACCTTTCTAGGAATAGCCACATAATGATCTAACGTCCTTTAAAGATTGGATTGCAGTGCTACTTTTTGCCTTTAGAAATTTGAATATTAGTTTTTAGGCTCACTTGCATCATAATAATACTTTTAAAGGAGGATCTATATCTTTACATACTAAATTTAATCAATTATTATACAGGACAATTATTCTTACAATTTATCCTAAAGGCTTAATATACTATAAACAACTTATTTCTGCTAATGGATTAGCTTTCTTTACATATGTTAATACAAAGTATATAATAATTAATGCATACCACTTCAAATACCTCAATGGTTTAAATACATAGAAAGATGTTTTAACATAGAACCTACCACCAGATTGATAGCAAGTAACTTTCATTTGTCATATCAACATAAACTTCCTATTATTTCTCTATCTTCAGTCAAAACTAATAATATTAATAATTTTGTCATTTTATTAGCATTCAACGTTAGAATTAGCTATTTTCTGGTAGAATCATAATATGTCAACAATTAACTTTTTACTATTCAATATTTATCCTCTCAAAAGCAATTAATCATATGACTACAATGTTGCTATGTAATGGTTGTTTTTTTAATGATGCTAATACTTTTCCATAAATCTTAATATAGAAAAAGTGGATATCTCTTTATATATAATAAAATGCTTTATGTTACTATCTATATTAATCTTATTCACTTTATAAAACTTTGATGCAGTTTTTCTCATATTATGTTTTATGATTTAACCTTTACTGCATATCTTAAATCAACTTTTATTTTTTTAAATCTATTTATAGATTCTTTTACTTTTTCTTCTCTTTTCAACCTTTTTTCTTTATTTCAACTTTTTAACATTACACATTCTTTGACTAATACTTCTTATTTTCAGTTTTATACTGATAGCTTCTTTATTAATGCAGATACCGCTTTATCTAAAATGAGTTATATCTAGTTGATTACTGATTCAATTAATTCTTCTATCTTTTTCAATGCTATATTAAAGGCATTATATTATCACATAGTGCTTGTTTAACTGAGCTAACTACCATAGTAGCAGCCATTACTACAGTATCTTTTGGTAATACAGTCAATATTTACATGACTTGATGATCATAATCCATAATTTTAAAAGATTTTAACACCTTTTGACTGTTTTTTCGACCAATAACCCAACATACAAAATAGATTACCATGATATTTGGTATGTGCTTTTCAAATTAATTTCAAATAAATAACTTATAATTAATTTCACTAAAATACAGGCTTATGGATTTGATACCCTTAACACTAAAGTAGATAAACTTGCAAAAAATTGTAATTCAACTCATACTTTATCTTACAATACTATAGCCTTTGGATATAAATATATATTTTGTTATTAATAAAGTCTAATTCATATTTCACCTCATTTGTTTCTTAAAAAAGCATTCTGGGCTGCATACTTTATACAATTTATCAACTCTTTATACTTCACTAAATATAAAAAGTAATCTATATATTGATTTGCTATCTGTTTTGTTCTTAATGATAATTATAATCCTTTAATTACATCCTTTAAACCTCTTATTTTAAAAACAAAAGTTGAAATTTTTCCTAGAAATGATCCTAGTAATTCTATTCTTAATCATCAACATCCCAATCTCTATTCACATAATCTACAATACTTAGCATGTAATATTTTAGAAGAAGATTTTGATTATCTTTAGCTCTGTCTAGTCAGTTAGAACATTATTTATAATGCTATAGTTTCAACTCACAGGTTTCTTCTTATCACTTTATAACAAATAATTAGTGTTAATAATATTCTCGATAATAGGTTGCAGCCTCTTCTAATTAATAAAATATAGAATCTTTTACCATATACCTTACAATTCATTTTTATTGATATGATTAAAGGCATTGTGTCTCGATTCTCTCAACAAACTACCAATACCATTTTGTCTTTAATCTATTATCATGTATATGACTGTACTAAAGACATCTGGAAAAATAGATGTTTCTTACTTAATGCATACGAACAATAACATAATATCTCTCTCAGTAGCAAGAAAGATAACTGGAAAGTTTCAGGATTTATTAAATCATTCTTTAAATATTCTATTGATATACCTCCACAATTTATTAATGCTTTTTACTATGATATCTCCTGGTTAGGTTTTTAGATTATTAGTGACTGGATCATACCTCTAAATTATTAATAGTTATTTGTTCTATAGGTAATTAATCTAGAAATATGCAAGGTTAGTTTTGATTTATTTTTCTTTTTATTGGTAATAATTTAGAGTAAAGTAAATAGAAATTTTCGTCATTTTATATATTTATTTTTGTATTTCTGTATAAATTTATTATTTTAATTCAGACTTAGTAAAACTACTGCATATTAAAAAAAAATAAGAATATCTTAAAAGATCAGCATCCCTGGCTTAGTAGTTAAATTGCGAATTTCCTATAAGCTAAAGTTTTATTATACAGTAATAGGCTATCAGTTCAGGTATCAGCTGATATATAAAATTAGATAATTTTTATAAGAATTTTATATATAGTTAAATTGATAGATGTATGTACTTATATGCGTATAAATCTGATTGATTGATCCATTGATCAACATTGTTCATGTCTGAATATAACATGATATTAGAACATGTAAATGTAAATGAAGCCTTAGATCAACAGAAACTTAACCTTTACTAATTAGTTTGTAATGAATACAACTTTATATTTCATTCAGCAGGGGCTTTTATTTCTATATACAAATATATATAATTGATCAGAATTTAGTCGATTAGATTATCAGTAATAATAGATTGCATTACACATCCCAGTATTGACTAATTAACATATCACTAGGGTCAGCGATTCCTAGGTTGTTTGATATAACAAATACAATAGTCATTCACTAGTTTACCATTTGGGCAAATCTTGTAATAATATTCTATGAACCCTGTGATATTAGTTAGATAATATATAGGTAATGATATACCTATATGATTAGAAGTGATCTTTCTATTCAAATTTGATATAAACTTAACCAGCTAGATACTTATGCAAAAAGCTATCTTATACAAGCATACAGGATCTGTTCTAGCAAGAACCTTAATCACAGATGAAAATGGCTAGGATAATTAATACAAGCGAATGGTTACCTCATTCTTAAATGTTATTATTAAGACTCTGAAGGTATTTCTTAGGTTATATATACTTTACTTCTATAGGTGATTGAACTTTACATCAAGGTGCTCTATATTTCACATATTATATAAAAAAATAATGAGACCATTCCTATTATTCCTATTGATGATTTAGGGATAACCTAATTGGAAGCTATATATTAATAAATTGATATCAATAAGAATAATCCTATAGATATTTTTATAATATTTTGATTAGAATCCTATTATATCCTATTTACGCAATTATTTGTCATCAATTGGAATCACCTGATTCTAAAAAAAAAAATAGAGGCTAATCAGATCAAATGTAATTCAGATTTAATTCGATTGGTTTCTATTAATCATCATTTGGTTAATGTGATATATATAATATAACATAAAAGGATATATGTCATATATACATACTGTAGCTCACCATATCATACTTGTATTCAAAATACTGAAAGTTGAACCTGTATCCAAATTGTTAGTTTGAATTAAAAATGATTAAATTAAAACAAAACAGTATAAGATCATTATTGATCAGATTGATTAAGTTTATCAAAGCATGCAATATAAATCAGATTTTAGGAGAGTAATAGCATTAATATTTTTCAGATTTTTATAATATATATTTTATTTAAGCTTTTTTTTATAATCTAGATATAGTTTCAATATACTAAAATATAGTTGGTTAAAAAAAATATATAAGACATTGAAATTTATTGTAAAACTATTTAGATGAAAGTATATTAGATTTTTTTATGATTTTTTTTGTAAAAAAAAATACTGTTCAGATCCTTTAAAGCAATTAAAGTAGTTTTTATTATTTTATTATTATTAAAACTAATACAATATTCTATGGAATTTACAATAATAATACAATAAAAAAAAATAATTTTTTACTATGAAAACAAAACCCTTTATTATTGGTAATATCAATCATTATGATTATGATAAAATACATAATTGTTTGAACCTTCTGTCTATGAATTAAATGTATTATTACATTATGAAATATTTTATTATTATTTAAAATTTTTTTTTTAAAAAAAAAATAATTAGAAAGAATTTATATTACATGTTATATGATCACGTATTACCATTTAAAAATTTTAAATAAAGTGATACAATAATTATGGAATTTACTATATAACAAATTTTTTTAAAAATTGAATATACGTTAATGAAATTCTAAAACTTAGTTAAATTAATTTTATAATTTTATTATTAAACAGATTAACTTTAAGAAAATACTGAATTAATTCTGATATCTTAAGGTACAAGGTTTTATCGTTAAAAGGAAAAAAAATTAACTAGTCAATCTGGTGGAAAACTCCTTGGGCGTTTTTGCTTTTATTGTTAAAGCATGAACACCTGTACTCATTTCTTCATCAAGCAATCCATAAATAAGTCTATGTCGTTGCAGTAAGAGCTATTTAAAACGAAACTACACGTTATTTCAATTAATAATAAATATATATAAAAATAATAATTGTTATTGTTATTATTACCTTTCCTTCGAATTGTTCCGAAACAACTGAAACACTACAATTAATTTATTTTTTAATTTAATTATACATTAATTGGATTAAACATAAAAAGGTTTATTAATACATACCGGAAATGTGTTTCTTTGCTTGTAACATCTTTCATTGCTTGATGATGTGCATGCAAATGAGATTCATTAATAATTTCTAATGATGTTGGATTAAGTGCTTCAGATAACTTTTTAAAAGAAAAGAACATTTATTTAAAATTAATTTATTTACGTTTCTTTAATAATGATATTATGTTAATCACCTTTTTTTGAATACTTTTATATACGGGTCCTACTTCTGACATTTTATTTGAGTTATGAATAAAGTTTGCACGAATTGATCTTGAAATTATTGAAAATGAACGATACATTCGGTTTATCAATAATTTCTACAAAAAAAAAACATTCCGTCTATTTATAAATATTATTTGCATATTCCGCGGAAAATTTATTGGTTTATAATCATGGTCAATTAATTTTATGATATTCTAATTTTCACTAGTGAAATCGTATTGTAATCCATCCACAAGCCTATACATTTCGTTAACAAACTTCACCACTTCCTTCTTACATTCTATTTCCAATGCTTCATCTGATTTATCCTTTATCTTTTCCAATATCTCATAAAATGCATCATTAGTCACAGACACCTGCACATCCTTATTCCCCTTCTCTTGTACCTCAGAAATCGTCACCTTTAGTCTACCATTAGAAAATTCACCCTTGCTGTTAAAAAACTTACGCTTAGTTTTGACACGGATAGTTATGAAGGTGAATTCGGTAGTATTCTTCAAATGTATAGTCCTGGCACCAAGATCGTAAGAGGCTTTGTTAATTATGTTGATGAGATTGGAAGGTATTGTTTTTATGGGTGGCTCTTTGGAAAGGATTCTGAATCGAAAATCCAAATTGCATTTCGATCTTGTGAAGGACAAAAGAAGGTGTTTTGTGCTATCACTGCTGTATTTACGAATCTTGAGGGCGCCTTCTAACGTGATGTCGGTGGAGATGGTAAAGCGTTTTTTCGCATTGACATCAATAAGATGGATAGAAGCTCTCTGTACAAACTCATCATCGTTTGTCATGTACCCCAGTTTAACAAGACGACTTTCGATTATCTTTGCTATGTCAAAGGAAATATGGTTCATAAAAATAACCTTGACATCACGTTTGTAACCAATCTTGTATTTAAGGAGACGAGCAAGAGGGACCGAAGGTGGGAGCAACAAATTCGTCTTAATTGCTGGATAAAAGAGCTGTTTGCCAATATTCACTTTGATCCTGAAGTCACGATCCTTGTTACTGGGTTTTGTGATTTGTTCGATGAGGCGCTCGGTGATAAGTTCTACTAAGGGTTCATCATCTTTAGGGGCGATAATGCTGCTAAAACTAAGCGGAACGTTTCAGTTCATTAGTAAGAATTAACTAAAAAACATGTGATATCATTACATACTCAAGGTTCAGATTTTCCATGTGTGATAGCTCATCAAGTTCATCATCCACGCCCAACTCCTCTCCTTCATCTAAAACAAATAGCGCCTTATTGACATTATTCATATCTACATTTCCTTGATACTTTACAAACGATACTCTCTTAAGTCCGACCAATGGCGGTCGAAGTGCGATAACCGCCTCAATAGGATGGTTGTAAACGACGGTGGAATTGTGAACACAATCTTCGATCAAGTTTATGGCGATGCGGCGGGCTTCATTCGAGCCGGTCACAACGATGTTATTTCCGTTTATATTACATGTAGCACCGGAGCGCCTTTGAATGTCCATAATGTTAGCCCCTCCTCTGCCTTTGATAAAACCAATAGAATTGGTAGGAACTTTAATATTATCAATGTTCATGATAAAAAGTCGCGACAAAAGATCAAATTAAATTATGAGAAATCACTTAACGGTGGTGATTTGACAATCCTTAAATAATGTTATTTTTCAACTGACGTTTTCTGTACATTACCAACCGGACAATATTTCGGTCCTATTACGTGGCATACTTTCATCCAATCATTCGATCATTAATATAAAATATCGACAGACCCTACGATTGTTTGTTGTCATGATGTACACATTGTTATTGTAGATTAGAGTACGTAACGAGAACATTTAGTACAACTCATCTGATTATGTTTGTTGATCGACACTATATTTAAAGTGTCCAAGAAATTATGTCCTTAAATTTTTACCCCACCCACTTTGTCATCATCCATTTTAAGAAATGTGCTGTTTATAATAATCTAAAATGGGAAATTTGTGGGGTTCACAATTTTGTAAGAGTAAAATAATCGGAAATCCAAAAAAAAAAAAAAAATAATAATAAAAATATAGGATTAATGTTTTATCACAAGTTTCGATTCTTTAAAATAAAAAATAATTTTTTTTTTCAAGATATAATTCAAAAATTTATTAAAGCGAAGAAATATTTTAAAATTAATATTTATAAAATCAACAGTTATCAACACTTTCAGTATATTAAACAGGTCACCGAAAAACAAATTTTTCGTTTAACGTATAAAGATTGTTTTAAATGATTTAAATGAAGAGATCCTAACTTTAACCAGTGACATTGTAATGCAATCCATCTACGATCCTATACATTTCATTTACAAATTTTCCCACTTCCTTGTTACATGAATCTTTCTTGATTTTTTCCAAATTCTCTTGCAATGCATCACTAGTCACAGACACCTGCACATCTTTCTTTCCCATCTCTTGTATTTCCGAAATGATCACCTTTAGTCCATTATTAGAAAGTTCACCCTTGCTTTTAAAAAACCTGCGCTTGACCTTTACACGGATAACCGTGAAGAGGTAATCGGTAGTATCCGTCAAATTAAAAGTCATAGTATTGAAATCATAGGTAGCTTTGTTGATTAAATTTTTAAGTTTGAGAGGTACGTTTGTTATGGGTGGCTCTCGGGAAAGGATTCTGAACCGAAAGTCCAAATCTGATTTCGATCTAGTAAAAGATAAGAAGAGATGCTTCATGTTGTCAACGCTATATTTACGAAGCCTAAGTTTTCCTTCTGATGTGATATCGGTGGAGATGGTGAAGCGTTTCTCCGCATTGACATCAATTAAGTGAATCGAAGCTCTTTGAACGATCTTCTCATTATCTTCCTTGTATCCTAATTTACCGAGACGACTTTCGATTTCTTTTGCAATGTCAAAAGAGATATAATTCATGAATACAACCTTGACGTCGCGTTGATAACCAATCTCGTATTTAAGGAGACGGGCAAGTTGAACCGAAGATGGTAGCAGCAATTTATCCTTGGTTGCAGGATAAAAGAGTTGCTTTCCAATATTTGCCTTGAGTCTGAAGACGTGAGTTTTATTATTTAAGACAAGTTCAATGAGCCTCTCGGTAATATGGTCTATCAAGGTTTCATCTTTTTCCGGGGCGATGATACGACTAATTTTCCTAAATATGTAAACGATTCTTTTAACAAAGTTCAACTAATAGAAATTCAATGAAAAAAAAAAAAGTATAAATACATACTCGATGTTTAAATTAATCATGCGCAAAGTGAGATTATCAAGTTGTTCATGTCTCTTCTTCTCTTCTTCATCCAAAACAAAAAATGCCTTATTGACATTATTCATATCCACATTTCCTTTATACTTTACGAACAATACATTCTTTAGTCCGACCAAAGGCGGTCGTAATGCAATAATCGCTTCAATGGGATGACCGTAAACGATGATGGAATTATAGACACAATCTTTGATTAAGTTAATTGCGATGCGACGGGCATCATTCGAGCCAGTCACAATGATATAATTTTCTTTTATCTTACATTTGGCGTTGGAACGTCTTTGAATGTCATTGAGATTGGCCCCTTTTTTACCTTTGATAAGGCCAATAGAATTGGTGGGAACTTTAATACGTTCACTATTATTCATGATACAAAATGGATTAAAATTGTAAAGGAGTCAAGAAGATTTTAAAATGTAATTTATGGTGACTATCCTTTGAACTTCAACCTTAAATATTGTAACCTTTAGATGTACAATCTAAACAAATATATCATTATCCCTTGATGGAAGTAATTCGTGCCTTGTTCCATACGCATGTTTCAAAAACAACAGATTGGGCGTACGTGTAACTTATAATAATAAATACATAAATTGTTTTAACACTCTGAATATTGATCAGGTTTTGTCTTCATTTATAGTAATACCATTTATGGAAATAATGAGAATACCTTTTTAAATCAAACTATTGATTCAAAAGGCGAAGTCGTAGTATATATATGCCATTTTAATATTTCAGGAAAATTCGATGGGGGAAAGTTCCGAGATGTATATATATATATATATATATATGTAAGACATAGTTTAGAATTTTGAAAGTGTCAAAGTGGGATTTAAAGAGTTTAATATTCGGGAGCGTCAGCTGATAGCAATAAAACAATATGATCTACAATAAAACTGAATACGATTCCTGTGTTTAGCCGGACAAATGCGTAGGATGTGTAAGAAAGTTCTCGTGAAAAAAAAAAAAAATAAAAAATTGAATGTTTAACCAAATATTAATTTGGGAATTTTTAATATTCAGTAATTTGTACAAGCTTAGCGTTAGGGAATGTGATGAGTCAGGTTACATGTTTGTACCTGGTTTGACAATTCGTCAAATGGGTCATTCATTCTATATCATAAAGTATTTTGAAACTGTATGACATGAGAATCAATATAATTAATAGTTGAGATGAGATAAAGTACTTTCTGTACTTGCTTCACGAGTACCTAATCAACGAGCTTTATCATCAATATCTATTCGATTCAGAAATAAATTTATCAAACTCATTTGACGTGTCTCGTGATATGTTTATTTGGACACCAGTGAAAGTCGGAAAAAAACCTAACCTTAAATGGTCTGATTCAGTTCACATTATTAAAAATCGATTCAGAGGACATTAAATAATGAAGCCTCCAAAAATTTTTGATCTTGGTTTTTTGTTTGGCAGCGCAGCTGAAGGGCATAATATTGCCAACGAATAAATATGGTAACTAGTTCACCTTTCTGCTTTAAAACAATTAAAAAAGAAGACTAAAGCATTCACATAAAAAGCATAATGTTTGGAAAATTTTAATTTTTATGAATGCTATTTATAATATCAAATATTTAAACATCATGATTAGTAAAATAAGTCATATTCCTGTACAACAACAAATAATGTAATCGAACTGCTACATACGGAAATCAAATAGGTTCAACTCCGAACAAACCGCAGTGAAATTTTTATGATGAATGGATAAGTGACACAAATGATACTTATCCGTCCGTAGAATTTTAATTTCCATTGCCATTTTATTTCTCTCTAGTATTTCTTGTAAACGAATTAATTTGCACGTTATATATAATTTTTTTTTTTTTTCAAATCCATCAAAATCCTTCCCTGCATATAGTGAATATGATGCAAGAAAGTGTATCAAATCAATTTAATCTTGAAAATGTTAATGTAGCCATAAAAAACGTAACGGATTTGACAGGGGCAACGATGGGTGTCATAGGTGCATCAAAAGTATCAGATTCAATCTTACCATTTACGCCGTTAATATCAGAAATCTCTAGTATCGTATCAGATATAATCGATTTTTATCAAACAGCCGAACATAACAAAAGGATATGTGGTTCGCTATTGTCAAGGGCAACAGCAGCGGAAACTGCCGTAAAAAATTTGGAGATTCGTAGGTTTGAAAATGAATCATTATTCAAGTCAAAAGAATATTATAAAAATTTTCAAAGGTTGGTCATAATCATCAATAAAATTAAGAAATTCATTGAAGAAATTTCACAAATAAAAGGTTTAAGGAAATTTTTGGCGGCTTATAATATTGAAAAAGAATTTCTCGATTTAACCAATGAATTTGATGGATTGATGAGAATTTTAAATTTTTCAATCGCCATTTCTAACCAAATACAATTGGAAGAAGATAGAAAAATTTTAAGACATGATGTTAAGGAGATGAATAAAGTGAGGAACATTTGATGTTGAACTCTTTTTTTTTTTTTTTTTCCTCAAAACATTTTTTTTCCGTTTTCATTTATTTTTTTTCTTATCATTCAGTATATACAAGATATTGAAGGAGGCATCGCAAGCGAAATATCGGGAATTAATGCTAAATTGGATGATATCACACAATGGAACATAGCATGGCAAAGAAAGTTACTTTCACGAAATGATGATGTCATAGCGGATGCAACGATACCAATAAGCGAATTTTATGATCCACTTGAAAAAGTTAAACGAGGTACTAATGTGAGTAAAAGGTTACGCAAAGGAGAAGAAGTGGCATTAAAGAAAAGGTTTTTCGATAAAGAAGAAAAGGAGCATATTAATGATATCTTGAGTCAAGTGATTATATTGAAAAAACTTAAGGAATCAAGATATATAGTAAAATTTTACGGATTTATCAAGGAAGAAGAATTAATGTATATGGTAACAGAATGGTGTGAGTATGGAAATCTTAAAGAATATTATACACATTTTGGACCACTTGACTGGCATGAAAGATCACAGATCGCTGTTGATATTTCTCGTGGGTTAACCTTTTTGCACACGGTATCCATTTTGCACCATGATATACGATCAGAAAACATTTTAATTACCAATCACCGCTGTGCAAAATTGGCAAATTTTACCTTAAGTCGCGGATTTAGAGATTTTAGCACTCATATTAAAGCAACGCTTGATAATGTAAGATGGATGGCTCCTGAAAAATTAAGGGATCATAAAAATCCTTACACCGCGAAATGTGAAATTTATAGTTTTGGTATGGTATTGTGGGAAATTGCCGAAGAAAAGTTACCTTTTCAAATGGAAAATGATATTGTTAAAATAAAAAAACTTGTCGTTGAACAGAGATATAGGCCATCATTTAGTCTCGGGGTACCTATTGAATGGTCAAAAATTGCCAATAAAGGTAAAAAAAGCATGATTTATTATTATCATGATTATTATCGACAGCAATTTAAATCTTCTCTTCATTTGAATCATCAGCGATGCAAGATAGTCCAATTGCAAGACCTCCTTTAAAAGATATCTTTATGACATTAAATAGCATTTATCAAATTTACAAACCGAGAAAAACTCCGACTGCTTCACCAGTTTGCTATCCCTTACAATTAGATTTACCGGATCCTGACGATTTAGAATTATCATTGGATTTAAGCGAATTTGAAGTTGTCACAATGAGTGTTAAAGAAGCCACGGTGGAACATAGGAAAAAGAATGGGGATAGATTAAATTCATGGAAGGCTTTTTGTCAACATGCCGAATTTGGCGATACGCTTGCAAAGTAAGTGATAAGTGCTTTTTTCAAAAACAAGTCATTACCTTTCAAGATAATAATGATGATAATAATTAAATTAGGTATTGGAAAGGATATTATTTATATTATGATATATGTCCAGTAGATGATCCTGAAGATACAATTGCAAAACAATTAAGATTAAAACAATCTATCGAATATTTTAAAGAAGCCGCAGACTTTGGTTTAGCAGAAGCACAATTAAGATATGGACATTGTTTATGGTCAGGTGAAGCCGTTAAGAAAAATATTAAAGAGGCTATAAAATATTTTCAGATGTCGGCCGATAATGGTAATCATACTGCCATGTATAATATCGGAAATATATTATATAATGGGATTGGCGTTAATAAAGATGAAGAAAATGGTAGTAATTATCTTAGATTGGCCGCTTTATCTCATCAACCTAAAGCTGTTGCCATGTGTAAATCCAAAAGTATTAAATTGGCTTGATGAATTAATTTATTCATCATTACTTATTTATATACTGTACTTGTAACACGCTATTTATAAGAAATAAATATGATCTATGATCTAATGCTATCATTTAGTATTTTGATTAACATAATTTTATTATATATAACTAACATGTAATAATGATCCTATAAAAATAGGTTATTGAACCCCTTTTTAATATTGAAGTTTATTTTTGTTTTCATGTCATGTACACCCTAAATAAAATTAACCATATTTTTATTATATGTATTAGTGGTAGATAGATTTTTTTAGTCCTAAGAAACATTTAATAAATGGTACATTCATTTAAGTGATTTCATTGATAATTCTCAAAAATGAGAAGAACTAGATAATCATGGTTTGAAAAGCAGCGAGATTAAATGTAATTAATGATTAGAAAATTACGCAATTACCTTGCGATGAAAAATAAAAGAAATAGGAAGAGTGTAAGGATTCCATCTTTTTCAAATAATTTCGCTTAAGTTCAATACAAACTCCATACGCTAACTTAAATACATTTGGTCCGATTTAATGAAAGTAATAAATAGTCCAGACGTTAATCTGTAATTTTGCTGTAACTTGCGTTTATAAGGCTTGATCGATCAAATGTCTTAAACCGTTCCCAAAAATTTCTCTTGTCCCAAATTTTTAAGCGATATTTTTTAAAAGAGTGATGTGGATAGTTCACCTTTAACCTTTAACCTATTTTGGAAACGAGAGAATAGTATTTGAATTAATTAAGATTTAAAGTACTTTTGAAATGAGTGCTCATTTATCGGTTCAAACTAAATAAGCTTTATGATTGAACCAATATTAAGAAAAATCAACATGATTCGATTTTGCTGAATAATCTTAAGTATCGATAAATTTGAAAAGACTCATTGTTTAAGTTTGATCCAACGATCACTCTCTCCGCTAGAATATTTTTGGGGACCTTAAAAACCGCATGGTACGCTGACATGGTTAGTCTTGGAATATTAACCCCCCAAAAAAAGAAAATAAAAATTCTCAAATGCAATTTATTCTTTTTTGTGAGCACAAAAATCGTGATTGATGTTAACCAATTATTGCCATTTCTGGCAAAATTTAGTTTGACACAATATATTTTTATTTATTTATATAATAACCAAATCAATCGATTGAAACATACATAATAAATAAAAAAAATGTAATAAATGTTTTTTGATAAATTTTATGACAACAACGTTCAATAAAACGTTAACCCTTGACCATCATCGGGAGTTACAATACCATCATCATAATCCGATGAAGAAGATTGACTTATGATCATATCATACTTTAGAGAACTAAGATCATCATCATCAATGATATTATCATTTATCCTACTAAAATTTTCACCACCATTACTACTATCGCTATCAGCAGAGATACTATCACTGCCACTTCCAACATTGGCCAATAAGATTTCATCCGATTCATCTTGACCACTACTGAAATGACTGAAATGATCGTAATCATCACTATCGCTTCCGCTACTCGAATTAATGATATTGAAATTGATATTACTGAGGGATTGAACAATTGAAGGGGAAGACATGGTCCTACTATGTCCAATATGACCATCATTTGTTTCTTCGCTTCTATGATATCTAAATTTCTTTCTCTCTTCTCTTTTAACATGATCTCTCCCCCTTTTTATCGCCCTCTCAATTTTTATTCTATTTGAAATCATCTGAAGTTTGGGCCATGTAACTCGTTGACCAGTTGTGATCATCACATCCAACCTTTCATAATTAGGGTCGGTAAGGATATAAAAGAAATCGGATATCCTTGATTTTGGCCATATGGTTATGTTACCATCAAATCTCTGTAACCAAATTGAACTCCAATCTTGATCGGCGACTTTAGGTAATAATTCTAAATCCCTCACCCATTTTAACCATTTGCTTAAATCTAATTTAAGGTATTGTTCAATGCTTGATAATAAAAATCCACCTCTCCATCCTCTACCATACCTATGACTAACCGGTCTACCGACGGAACCCCTCGGTGCGTAAAAAAACAAATGAACGTGAGGATTAACCTGTGATACTATTGTATTTTTTACGTTAAAGTGCATGTGTAATGATTGAATCGGTATATCTGTACGAAGTGATCCATCTTTCCATTTATGTCCATAATTATATGGTACAATGGATCCATCTTTTAATTTCTGCATCAATACCACGGGATTCAAAATGCCTGGAACCGCAGCACTGGCGATGACTACATAAAAAAAAAGAGGAAAAGTTAAAACCAAATTATAAAAAAAAAAAAAAAAAAAACTAATTGAATGATCATTTTTCTTTGAAAAATTTTACCTGCGGACCAAATGACACAGTCGGGAGCGGTGATGTAGTTTAATACTTTAGGAGGTGAATGTGGATCATAAGGTATAACGGAGATATTAAGTATTCTACCAGTTCTATCGTAAGCTTCTTTAAAAGTTAAACTTCCTTTCGTAATCCATTGAGTTTTCCGTGCCCAATCTACCGCATCAAATCTTGCGCCAATTGTATATAAACGTTTTAACCATACGAACAATGGCTCGGAACACGCGGTAAGTTGTCTACTCAAGTCTGGTTTAAGCACTTGAGCCAATTCATCATCAGTACGTACACATATAAGAGCGGCTATTAAACCTCCCGCGCTTGTTCCTGTTAGAACTGTTGGTAATAAATTCGCTTCAAATAATGCTTTAACTACCCCTAAATGATAATAACCAAAACATGCTCCCCCGCTTAAACACAATGCCGTTCTTCCATAATTTTTTTGTGCATTTTTAAATAATTTGCGTTTCTCTTCCAACGGCAACGATTTTGTTGTTCGCAAGTAATCAAGAGATTCCGTCACTAATAGAAAAGTAATTTCGGGTGAATGTCATTAATATCATTATTTTTTCAATCAATAAAATAAGAAATAATGACGAGATAATTTACCTTCTTCGATATAATTTTCAACAATTTTTTTTGTTCCAAAATAAGTTTGAGAGTATAAACTTACGTTTTCAACACCAGCAAAATTATTCTTTACACAATTCTGTAAAACGCCTTTTAATAATGTTTGAGAATCATTATTTGAAGATGATGATGATGAGGACGACTCTCTTAGTTTTTTTAAGTCTCTGTTGACTTTTTGTAATAAATTGAAATCATAATAACCGAATGGAACTTCATCCTTCCATTCATCATAATGAAAATATGAATCAAGTTGTTGTGCTGCTTCTCTCCATTCTTTATACGCGGAAGAATTACGTAATTTCTCTCTTAGTCGATATCTCTCTCCTCTCCTGATGAATTTCAGGGATAAGTTTCCAATTTATTAAAAGAAAAATGAAGACGAAAAAAATTATCACTTACCATTGAACAAAGTATTCCCATAGGTTCACGATTTGTCTTACCAAAATGTAACATAACAATTCAAAAGTGATGATAAGGAAAATAAACAACTATATGAAAACAAAAAAACAAGGATCAATATTTTTGACTTGAAAGTTGAGAACAAGTTAGGAACCAGTTATGAACTAGAATAATTGTTTATAGACGAACTTACCATTAAAGGAAATCTAACAATGTGATAAGAGATACCGTCGAATCCGCTCGGTACTTTAGGTTTCTTCTTTTTAATTTTTTGTCTAATCGGCATGAAGTCCGTTATAGCGGCAATATGCTCTGTAGAGTCTTGTTCGGGATCCTCCGCTAACGCCTTAGAGAATGCCTCTATATGATCTTCATTTACGTAATTTAAACTAAATTCATCGATTACATTTCGCGTATACTTTTTCATGGTCGGTGATTGTTTGGTGGTGGTGGAATGTTTTCGTGATATTGATGTAGTACGAGGTGATGTCGTACGAGTAGTCGATGATCTCTGTGATTGCATGTTGTTTGTAGAACCTGACGAAATGTGTTTTTTTTTTTAGCTGGTTATTTGGAAGATAAATTTGTGAAGGGAAGGTTAAGTGATCAATAAGAATATTTCAAATCAAAAAAGGATTTAAAGGTTTATATAAATAAGTTTTTGAAACAATAATAAGATATGACCAATAAGATCAAATGGGGGTCGTTATATGCAAAGAATACATGCTATATGGATCTTTTCAGTTCAAAAAGGGAACCAATCCGATTTGGAAAAAAAAAAAAATAATAAAACCGAAAAAAAATGAAACTTACCACAATAATAGTAGGATTTGTTTTTTTCAATGCGAAAAAAAAGATTAATTAAAACTTGTAATTGTGGGGAAAAAAATTAAAAATGAATAACTATTTGATTTCAGATATATATATATAGAGTTAAACCAAATAATGGGTAATACAAAGGGAGAATCAGTCTACCAAATTAAAAACAATAGTAAATACAATTTTTGGGGGCAATTGATAAAAATCATGATAACATGGCTGAGTAAATCTTAATGTCATTGCATTATTAATGTTTTTTTTGATGTATCATTAAACGTGTGATATTTTATCGTATAAATCGTGATCTGTTTTTTAGAAGGGAACTGCTTTTAAAGAAGTTTGGATAAAATTTTTCCAATGGAAAAAATATATAAAATTTGCAAAAAAAAAATCCTCAACCGTGCACATCCTATCAGATATGCAGAGATGAAAGCTGAACTATTTTGGGGTAACTGCAGATTTGTTGATTTTAAATTATGATCGTCACAAGTATTATTCGAAATCACATGCATGATAATATAAAATTCCAATTTTCTTATGATTGTTAAGGAAGAAAATAAAATAAAATAATTAATATATATAATACATGTATAAGGTAAATCAGTAACAATACCATATGAAAGAAAGGATTTTGACAGTTCACCATGTTGTTTGTTTCCTCATGCACCTCTTTTTTTTTTCGCAAAACCGTCGATTAATTCATATCCTCCATATCCTCCATGTTTCACGTTCATTTACGAAAAAGTTTTAGAGCAACGCCTTTCTCCCAAATCTTGGGGATCAAGTGGTTGGTGTTGCACAGTAAATGTTGCATAAATTATGATCACATGATATATAAGAAGCAGAAGGGAACGGACCAATCTTAAAATGTACAGTGGCACTTCCCATTTCAGTTGATATTATTATATCCCATTATGTAAAAATTATTGTTGATCCATTGTTCCTGAAGATTTTGGGTTTTTGATTCTGACAATTGTAGGTGAAAACTTTCGAAGCATTGGATTTCTGTAACTATATTGTTAATGTCTTTGCCAATTTAGGAAACTAATCATTTTAATCAGAATAAGGAAATTTCTTTCTTGTAAACAATCAAGCACCAAATCATTAAATAAGCATAAAAAACAATTTATTAAATCAAAATATATATTTATTTTATTTTAGCTTAAAGTTCAAAATCACAATTGGTCAGCAGAAATGACTGAAAAATTTTTTCATTACTGCAGAAAAATTTGCCTTTAGCATGTACCAATCCCGATGTACCCTACCGGGAAATGTTAAATTTTACTTATAAAAACAATTCGAAATCAGGTTATATATATATACTGACTTTTAATTATAGCAAGTTTATAAGCAAATATATTGTTAAAAGTTTAACTACCACTTTTGGTTAGAGTGTATTAGAATAAATCTGGTGTGATGCATCATTGGCTATCTGCGCATATTTTATACTCAATTCATCGGCTATTAATATCTAAGCGACGTTTTCTGACCAATAAATAAAGTCTTGGGATATACAAAACGTTTATCCTTTCCCATTATCGTACTCTAAATGATTAAATAAATATAGGTAATTACACAATAATATAACCATGTCTATGAGGTAATTAACTTTCATTCGTTATGTCCCCGTGATCGACCGAAATTCCATTTGCTATGATCATTGTATATTCATATTCATTCTATCAATTCTTTTAGATAAATTGAATGATGATACTATACTCAAAGGTCAGAGAATTTATAAACTAAATGATAAACTCTTGCTGATAAAAAAGAAGTTGAAGAAGTATGAATTTATCTAATTTCAAAAGATATTATAATGCCGTGTTTTATAAAAAAAAAAAAAAAATAAAAGAATTAGCCAATCAACAAGCAATTGATCATCATCTTAAAAAAAGAATTCTAATTTCTGTCCCTATAAAAAATTTTTGTCATTATTTCTCCGTGGCTTCTGTAAGAAATGAGCCGTTCACGGAAATAACATGGGAAAACAAAACACGGATCAATTTTTTTTATAGGATGCGGACAACTTCCATAGATCGTATTACGATTTGTACCACAACAATTGACAAATAAAGATTCGTTTTGGAGACAGAAAAACAAAAGCACCTTTCCTATAGCTGACGGATACATTGTTCTAATGATTTATTTCAAAACAAAAACTAATTTTGTTGAATTACAGTCTAATCATCTGGGAAAATAAATTTTTCAATCAACCATTTCATAATTATAAAGAATTTCGATCCATAACGAACTAATTCAGTTGAGCAATAGACACAAAATTTATCATATTTTAATTTGTGAGAAAACTCTTGATTGCTGTATTATCCATGTAGACGTTTAATCATATGTATTGATTTCATGTCGTCACGTTATCTTCAACATCAAATCATGCAATTAACAAAAGTCATTAAAATTTACGGTTTTAGAGTAACATCCGAACCTATACCGATAGTTTATATGAATTTCTCTAGATAGAATTTTTGGAGCCATTGATTAATAAATAGGAAGGTCTAGCTTAATATGATGATTAATTGCCTTAATTTTCTATACAGATGCGATGTAAATTTACGTGACGAAAAAAACCAGTTTATCGCGTCAAAAGGAGTCTAGTCAAGTTAATTATTATTAAAATATTATTTATGCACGTTATGCGCCATTATAAATAGAACGCGTTCACGAGCATATAATTCACTCCTTCTATTTATGTTTTAAAAGATAGGAGTAGCAGATTTGTGCATATACTTACACAGTTTGCACCGAACTTTTAGATGCATTTGCGTACACTGATATCTTTGACGTTGGGTCAACTATACCTTACCTTCTTTTCAGGGATTTCAACGTTTAAATTGAATGAAACCTTTGGCCCAAGTATGATGATGAAGGTGTATATTCAACTCCATAACAACTCAATTTGAATGTGCTTAAGATATGTTGCATTAAATTAATAATTATTTTAAGAAAAAAAATTTAAAAGAAAGAAATTTAAAAAATTCGGTGAGGGTACAACACACTGTACTTTCAGGTTTTTTTCTAAAGTGTCTATAATTACTTGGCTTGGGAAGATATATTACGCTTTTAGAAAGCGTGTATCCAATGTTATGAACAAAGCTGAATTTATCAGTCATAAATTTGAAAAGCCATACTCAAGAACAAGAAGCTTCTCTTCTTTAAATTTATTCATATTTAATGCAAATATCAAAAAAAAAAAAAAATAATCATAATAACACTTGACACGTTACCAAGAAATATTAGAAAAACTTAAAAATTTATCAGTCATTTCAAATTTTATTCAACAAAATATCAACATTTCTCACTTCAACCATATTGATTTCCTCATTGGTCGAACTTTTCTAATCATAGATGCCGTTTGTGGGTTATTGATATTTGAAAAAAAAAAAAAAAAAAAAATTAAAATTGTAATAAATTATTCTATAAAACAATGTTAATTAATAAATATTCTTACCTCCATACTTTTCAAAATAAATTCGTAGGCAGAAAATGTGTTGGCAACCATTAAATTCTTTGGGAATAATTCTTCGATACTTTCCTCTAATATTGTTGACGGCCAGAGATTTAATGAAATATCTTGTAAATAAAAATATAATGGTTCCATTTCTTTTTGATCTTCCGTGATTAAAAATCGAAACATGAATCGTTTTAAAGCCAAAGTAAATGCTTCTGCTGGTATCAATTCATTTAGGGTGGTTTGTTCTAAATTTACGGATTCAAGTATTGTGGTCTTCATATCTTCTGAAAGTGGAGCTCTATATTTTTTATGGAAATTTTCCATTTGAAGATTGGCAACCTGTTCTTCAACAAATTCATATAAAGCAACTAAGTGTTTAAGTCGTAAATCTATATTTAAAAATTTTGAGAACCCTACATGCTCTATTAATGATTGTAAAATATAATCTTTAATCGATTTATCTTCATCTCTAATTGCTGTACGCTTGATAGAACATAAAAGAATTTCCAATGATGATAAAACTTCTGAAATTTCTAACGTTGTTTCAGAACCAACTAATAAATGCATTTTCTCAATTGGGATAGGTTCTTGAGGTATTAAATCATTAATATCACTAAGAATCCTCACACATCCTTGGAACAATTCCATGTGATATGGGAAATGCTCCAGATATAAGTGTGTTCCTGGTTGTGCTTCTATATGAACCTTTTCGAAAACTAGCATCCTTGCTAATTCTGCCTCAATCTCTGTCAAGTCATAAACTATATCTTGTCCTTTTGCAACTGCCAAATTTTTCTGACTATAAGCAAGGATCTCATCATCCCAATCAAAGATTATTATATGCTTGAATTGAACGTGTTCAATACGCATAGATCGAAGGTTAGACGTATTTGATTGAACCAAAGTTGATGAGACATCAAATGATGATTGAACTAAAACCTTAGTACCAGGTGGAATAGCGACGACTTCTTGTAGGGAATTATTTTGCAAGTTAACTAAATAATCTAAGATCGCGCATAAGTAAATTCCTTCATCCTTTGCTTCCATAAAACTATAAACAACTGGAAGTTCTAGAACCATGTTTGGCTTGTCATTTGGATTGATATAGGGTTATAAGAGGTATAACTGCATCCCAACCAAGTTTAAATTCATCAAATGCAGTTGTCAAACTATTAAGCATATCGAGATTTTCACCATTGTTAGACTCATTTTCTATAAATTTTTTGAACGTTATTTTTTTTGCCTTTTGTCGAATTAGACGATATTCAAGCTTTGAATTCAAAATTTGTACAAATTTTACGATCGGTAAAAGATATTTAAGTAATTCTAATTGCCCAGCGTACTTGAAAAATACTGAAAGAAATGGATAAATACTTTTGTTTCTTGACAAATCACTCATATAATAAGCACGAAAACTATCAAAATTTATCATCCCAATCGTTCTCCATAAAGTTGGTAAATATTCAATTCGATATTGTTTATCCATCACCATCGTCTGATCAATTTCACCCTCAATCCAACTATGGTTCTTTTGATTTTTAGACGAAATTACGTCTAATTTCGTACTGTAATTGGTTGATGTTTCAGTTATATTTCTAATTTGTGGTTCGACATAATCTCTATGGAAAACCATTTCCCAGTTCTCACGTTCAGCAGACGTTGTTATTAGTTGTAACGGAGGTTTCTCCGTCATTGAAGAAATTAATGAGTGGAACATTAACGCCGGAGTCTGATTTAAATAAAAAAAAATTATTCTTTAATCAATGAACAATCAAAAAATAAATAACTAAATAAAATAATTATGCCAACTTCTTGAGAACTGCCCAATCATTTTTAATATGATCTATACAATACGTTTCGGCATTTGTAGCAACTTGATTATTTTTTTGAAGGAAAGCAAGTGCAGGTTGGGGTGAAGATGCTCCAATAAGAGAATGAACTATCAAATGTAAATACGATATGAAGTACCCGTCAATGATCTGACGCGATATGTCAAATTTTGATTAACAAATTCAATTCGAGCGTTTCCTCGTACATCTCCACCAATCGTATTTTTACAATTTGGACATAAACCTCTTTGTATTGAAAAACAGCCAAGTGAGGTAACATATACAAAACCACATTGACAAGCATTTCTAGCGAAACCAGTAAGTGCATTCAACACTGTTGATTCTATATCAGGAATACATGTTAAAATAAACAGATTCTGACAATCTTGTAATCCGTGCAAATACATTGCCAATTGGGATGAATTCGATTCAATTGAAGCGTGAAATGCGATTATATGTGCAATAACAGATTTTAAAAGCAAATCTGAATTACTAATATTGGAATTGTTAATTTGAAGTAATGGTAATTTATTCGACAAGATTTTTGTTGCCATTGTTTTAAATAAATCGGGGAGATTATCCATATCTGTGAGTTCTTTGGACAAAAAATCAGCCGATTTTATCTCCAGATGTTGTCATTCTCTTGAAGCCCTTAAAGCATAAAGACGTATAAAGATAAGTACCATTAGAGATAACCTTGCTGTTAAGGTATCCTTTTGTTTTATCTTTTGCATAAATATTTTGAAAGGTGTTTGTTGGCTTAAAATATACAAAGTCGTAAAGACGCTTTCTAGATCTTCATATTCGGGCAAAATAGAATATGGATTGACAGCTAAACGATTTTCTTTAACACTGTCCCAATTTAAAGTTCCAAGCCAAGGTAAAATGCTTTTCTGAACTTTGCAAAATCTTTTAACATCATCCATTGAAAATCTTTATGACGAAAATCCCTTAAAAAGTTAATTTTAAGAGAATGAATCAAAGGATGATCATAATTCATGCAACCATTAATTTGATTAATTAATTCAGCACTATCAGCATTGTTATACGCGATGAGACTATTCTATCTTCTTGAAGAAAAGTATCCTAGAATCGACGAACGAATTCCTTGAGTAAATCGATAACTGCTATCCTTTGCGCTCCCCGTTCATATAGACTCAATAGCGTGTCCAAAGTAAAGAGCCAAATCTTCTAATTCACAATTCATAAAGAATGTTTGCTCAATAACATCACAACATAAAGTTGTCATGTTTGTGTCCAAGTCTTCAAAACATTCATTAATGAGATGTAATCGAGCAGATTGTCCCAAAGCTACTTCGGCATTTTTAATTAATGTAAAGTATATATTATTGTTTTCGTCATTCTTTACGAGAAAAACCTTTCTAATGATCGCGCCCATTAACGGTAAAGGCTCTCTTAAGAAAATTCATTTTTTTATA
Organism: Funneliformis geosporum; assembly: GCA_946474995.1. Classification (NCBI taxonomy): domain Eukaryota; kingdom Fungi; phylum Glomeromycota; class Glomeromycetes; order Glomerales; family Glomeraceae; genus Funneliformis; species Funneliformis geosporum. The sequence continues at coordinate 26,302 of CAMKVN010000037.1, forward strand.
AAGATCTAATCGGATATCGGATTCAATAGGAATTAATGCAAGACACTTGATGATAAATGACCTTTTAGAAATTAAATTATTTTCATTTTGTTCTAATCAAATTTATTATTAACGGTGCGGTGCTGATCAATTTCTCAGAGATGGCTCCTTGGTATCTAAATTAAAAGTGCTTTTTGATTTTCTCGGCGGTTGTATGTCATCAATATTTAATTTCTTGTTTGGAACTATGTGATATTTTAAAATCTCGTAAACCAATTTTTTAGGTAACAATTTTTTGTAAGGCAAAACTTTATGATAAAAGTTTTCTGAAGAAATACGATAAAACCTTATTAACGGAATCAATTTTCGAATTGTTTCCTTCATAATATCAAAGTCCTGCCTGGTCCACTTGTTTACATCATCATGTTTAATTAAAGGACTCTGAGTTAAACCCCATCTTATCACACTGTCCCATATAACGCTCTCATATAAATTCAGATCATCCCGTTTTAAAAGTATTTCCATTATAGGAGCCTTTAGACTGGTAAATTTTTCAGAATTGATTAATATTTCAGGAATCTCACAAATTTCAACGAGAGAAAAATTCCATAAATCTGTAAATAAATTACGTTCGTAAATTATTTCGAGTATATCCACGGGATGAGATTTTATGAATTTTACTTTATGTTGGTTAATGAAATCTTGAATGCTAAGCTCATTTACAGCCATGAAAAGCTTCAATATTTCGAGAACTTGTAATTGATTCAAATCAACGAAATATAAACAATTAACAATTGTAATAATTGTTATAATTCATATATTCACCTGATAATAAAATCAAATATTTTGATATCAATATTTCGGTTTTTTACGATAAATTTTCCATCTTGCATTTCCGTTGACAACGCATTACGAAAATATTGCGATTGAGTATATAAAATAAAAGAGTGTGCATATATTATTCCAAAATTTTCATTTTCACCGGCATAAATGATAACATCATGTCCTTCTTTTGATTCAAATAATTTTTCATAATCACTAGCTACATCATTCCAAAAGTTAAACGTCATATACCATAATATACACTGGAAAGATTGTAGCGAATTTCATGTTCATACAACTATTATACAAATTCGATCAGAATATTTTCGTACAGAATTTTCCGTGAAAAGACGATAATGGAATGATTACTTTAAAATAACCGAATATTGAGCGTAATATTTTTCAAATTATCCTTAGGTAATATATTCTTTTATATTTTCCCAAGATATTCGTTATATTAATTAATGATGTTTAGTTTTATTTATTATGGAAATTTGGACGTAACTCAATTACAGGGGTTTGAAATTTTAAAACTCATAATTGCACTGGATGGATACTATTTTAAACAATTAATTCCTCATCTACGAAATTACATGATCGAGCATAGGATCAGATTCGTAGAGGCTCATTCCACGAAAATTCTCAAATTAATTCATCAAAATAATTTATTAATTAATTTATGGGATGAATTTTTTGAACTTATTTGTGAATTGTGTTCATATCTGAGAAATTCGTTTCATTGGATGAATCGTTGCTTGACGTATGTATTACTTCAAGGAGATTTTTATAAATTGGATGAATTAAAAGTTTGACAATAAGTGTTGAATTGGGGGATTGCATCCATCCTTTAACAAAGATGTGACAAAATGGGTTGGTGGGCATTTCGTTTCGTTAAAGACGACATTACAAAAATTTATTCCTTTCATTAGATTTGAATTGATTGATCCCGAAAATTTCTTTTAACTTACAGATATTGTTACCAAAAGTAAAAGTTCAAGAATTATTGGAATTACATTTGATCAAAGGGGATTATTTTCCACCATCTCTCACAACTTTTAAAATTTCCAGATATCATGAATTCATCAATTCAAATATACTTGAACTTCATCATTTAACTAAATTCGCGAATTGGATAGATAGGAAGGTGGATTCATTTTATAAGAATTTTTCTATCCCTTATAAATTCAAATTCCTTTTTACGAGCAAGAAATCTATGGAAAGTAATTTGTCATATCGTGAATATGATTCAATTTTAATTGTAGCTCAAATTAAGAATTCAGAGCAATTGGTCGGTGGGTTTAATCCGACAAGTTTTAAAGAATGTCATCCATATAAAGATACACAAATAGTTTTGTATTTTATACAAGAACAAATATGTTTCCAAGACTGCTGAAGTTAGTTACGTCTCTCAAAAAGAATATGCTATATTTTATAATGAAGAGGAGCCTGGGTTTGGACGGGGTCCAGATCTTGTGCAAAAATAATGGTGTATGAATGAGTAACCCCGAATCGTATCCTTCAATCGGCATTCCAAAAAAGTTTGAAATACAATCTTATGAAATATTTACGGTTTTACGTTTAAAAAATGATTAATGCCAAAATGATATTAGGAATAATTTATTTATTTTTATTTTTATTTTATTTATATTTTTATTTTTGGTCAAAATTCGACTGCTTTATCATATTATTACGCGTGCAATTTGATAATTGGTGGTAGTATTTTTTTTTGATATGCAAAAAAGTCATGTAAATATTACTCTGCCAAGAAATAAGTAGTATTTATTTTTTATCTAAATTCTTAGTAATAAATAAAAAATGGTAGGTTACAACTTAAAAAAAATATCGATCAATGAACTCAATTCCAAGCTGTTTTGAAATTTTTCCTTTCATTTTCAGGAAAGCATATAAATGATTTTTTTTTTATCAGTTTGAAGAGCTTTCTTAAACTAGCGTGATAATAATTAAATATACTAACAGTACATGCAAATCCGTTCTTGAAGAATGAAATGGGGGTAGCAATCCAATGTCTTATTATAAAATTGGTATACCAAGTAATTTTGTTGCAGATGATTATCAAGTGTATCAAGTTATTAAAAATAGGTTACATTTGGTGTATCCGTTCACTTATTTTTTTTATTTTTTCCAACTATATAAAGATAAAAACTTATTGGCGAAAAAAATTATATTTAGTTAATATAAAGTGTCGAATATTCTAAAATATTTTTCTGAAATAAATAAAAGAATAGATGATCTATTTTGACATTATAAATTCGTTTCCATCCAACAATGGAATGACAATTACCAATAAATATATGAAAATCATACAGGAGAGGTTCTACTAGATCCATAATTGATTCGTCAATTGTTATATGTTCAATTTCTGGATTTAATATAGTATAGCAAACGCTAATTGCGAATGCAACATGTAGCATAGGTGCATTATTGTAGTCATTCCAAACCTTTCCTAAAATCCGAGATTAAAATATTTTCTTTAGTTAAAGGATCTATTAAAATTATGGATAGCAACGGTAACGGATGAATTTGGTTTAAATAGGTGCGCAAGGTTCACGCAAGAATTTTTAATTAGAGATACGTAATCTAAAAACTTTCTTACAATTTCAACTGCAAGGAGTTTTATTTTTTGGCTAGTGTCTCGTATGGGAAGTAAAGAGCTCAAAGAGCTCTTACTAAATTTAGTGCCGACCTGAGTTAAATTAACCGGTTAAGGATTTTAGACCTTTAGTTAGAAAGAGAAGAAATATAAGTTAAGCTTCATGTACTGTAGTTAATTACGACTCAAAAAAACAATTTGTCGTCTTCACCTAAATTGACCTATGAACTTTATCTCGGTTAGAATTAAAAGATTACTGAGGTTCGAATGTTGGTGCTTGTTGAAAAGTTTTTAACCTTTTTTGTCGCGTTTTTTTAATTCTTCATAAAATAGAACTATTATAACCGTATTGTATTCGATCCATGACGTAAGTTGTACATCCTTTAAATCGCAAGAAATCTTGCTGACTTTGAGGTCGAAAATATTATTATTCTCACCAATTTTAACTTTTGAAAATGACTTTCTATTTCGATCAAAACACAAAGCGTAAAAAATGTAACGAGAATTATAAATATATAACTACGTTTTTATTGGTAAGATGGAAAGTGTTATTTATTTTTTTTTTTTTTTGGAAAAAAAATCTTTATCAATTTATATATTAAGAAATTAATTATTTCAATCTTAGTTGACAATGATGTATTACTTTGGGATTTTTACGGAAAACAAGTTATTTATCGTTAACTCTGATACCTTTCTTATATATATATATTAACTACTGTGCGCGGTCACATTTCTTGTCTTTTGTTTACCGCATCAACTATGGCGCAGCAAGGGAAACTTACATTAAATTCGTTGCGTCCTCGTGGTTGTCACTAGAAATTTCCGATGGCACTTCTTGAAAGATATGATATATTATCACCTTTAAAACAATGAAATTTCTCAGATTAACTTTATTATTATATCATTTTAAAAAATAAAATAAAAATGGCTCTTGGGAAATCCAAGGAAATCAAGTCTCGTGATCTTCGTATAAATTTTCTAATTTTTTAATTTTTTGGAATTATCAATCGAATTTAGATTAGAATAAAATTTTTTAAAGGGTAGGGCTGAAGGTCATGCATCAAAGTTGAACAAATTAGGCTTTATTATATTCTAAAACTGAATATTAAAACGATCTGCGTTTTGCAAAATTGAATTTTCTTTCCAAAATGTCATACAAACATTGGCAAGAAATTTCTAATGATTACGACAGGTTACTTGAAACTGGTGAAGGATATGATGTTATTATCTATGCTGGTCAAGATGAAAGTGTTGAAGAAATACATGCACACTCAATTATTTTAAGTATTAGGTCTCAATACTTTCGCGCAGCTTTCTCAAATGACTGGGCCAAGAAAAAGGATGGAAAATTGATTTTTAAAAAGCCCGATATTTCACCCTCATTATTTAAAATTGTCATACGATACATTTATTGTGGAGAAATTGATTTAACGAAATTGCAAGGACCTGATATATTAAAACTTTTGCTGGTAGTGGACGAACTTAACATACAAACTTTAATACCCTGTATTCAAGAATACGTAATTAAAAACCAATCTGAATTTTTGCAACAAGATCCTATTGGAGTGCTTGAAACAGTCTATCAACATGAATCCTTCACGGAACTTTGTAATTTTTGTCTTGAAAAGATTTGTAGCGAACCTGAATTATTATTTAATTCCGATAAAATTATTCGTTTAAAAGCACCTGTATTGGAATTACTTTTGAAACGGGATGATTTAAACTTGGATGAAATTATTATATGGAATAGCTTAATCAAATGGAGTCTAGCTCAAAATCCTACTATTCCACAAGAAGTTACAAAATGGAGCAAGGAGGAATTCGTTATTATAGAGAGGGCACTTAATAGATTTATTCCGTTAATAAGATTTTATCATATTTCTCCAGAAAAGTTTCTTGATGAGATATATCCTTTTAAAAAATTGCTACCAAAAAGATTTGGTCAAGAAGATCTTGACATTTCACTTGACTCCAAATCGTGTATCAAATGTTGATAAATTACCTCCTAGAAAACAAAAGGTTTTTTATGACTCAGTTGACTCAGTTTTAGTTAAATCTCTACACTTTGTCTTATTTGCCAATTGGATTAATAACAAAGATGGATTGAATGATAAATCAAGAAATGTTCATTATGACTTCAAATTACTCTATCGTGCTAGTAGAGACGGAATGGATGCAACAATATTCCATAAGAAATGTGATGATAAGGGGGCTACTATCTTTGTCGCGAAAATTAAAAATACTAAACATGTCATTGGAGGTTATAATCCGTTATATTGGACAAGCTCTGGAAAAGGTGTTTATAATACTACATCAGATAGTTTTATATTTTCCTTTAGTGATTATAGCAATGGTAATGAAGGTAAACTAGGTAGAGTAATGGGTGGTGAAGAGCATTATGAGCAATATGCTATAGCAAGTTACAATGGTCACGGACCAATTTTTGGCGGCAAAGATATTGTCTCTCCTAATAATGGAAAATGGACCTCTATTCCACGTGTATATCCCAACCTTAATATTCCTACAAGTTATGAAATTGATGATTATGAAGTTTTTCAGGTAGTTTAAAAATGAACTATATTTTCATTGCTTAAATGAATCTAAATTTGCTATTTAATAAATTGAGAAACATTTTTATCCCATGTTTACTAATGGTCGCCCGTGATTTGTCATAGTGATATTTTAAAAATTGTGAAAATATCAAATCATTTTAATATGACGTGTTACTAATTATTATTATATTTATTATTTATGCCACAAATATAAAAACTAATGTTTAAGTAAAGATGGGAAATTTCTTTTGAATATCGTCAGAAGAAAATTCAGCAGATGTAGTAGTATTATTAATATTCAATTTTGAACTTGGTTGTGCTGCCATTGAAATAAATTCCATGAATTGGTGAAATTTTTAATAAATCAACATCATGTTTCACTGTTTTTTCTTTATATTCACCTAAATTTTATTTTTAGATATTTGTGCAATATTTTTAAGAGGTACATGTACAATATAATTATATTTCTTCGCGAAATCCTTCAAATTGTGCAACCCAATCTTGAGTTGACTTTTCACTGTTTTCTAACTATAGCTTTGTTCCGATAAAAATTAAGTTCTTCTTGAATTTCAGAAGTTAGGTAAAGTAGAAATTGAAGCTGGATAATGATAAATTTTGTATATTTTCTTTTTTTTTCTGAATTTAGACATATAATATAATATAAATTGGTTTTTAAAAAATGACGAAGTATCAAAAATCACACCAACATTTATAAAACAGTTTATTGTCAAATACAAACAATAATTTGAGACTCATTGTTCAGCTGAACAATATATTAAGATTTATATCATTAAATTCTACACGTTTACGGATTTTTTTAGCAAATGCATTGCGCAATAGTAAATTAAGACTTCAATTTATTTACCATATACAGTGGCTTGTTTAATACCGGAAATGTTCTAAAGCAAGCATATCGAGTGTGTTGGATAATATCAGATGGTAATTATAAACGAATTAAATTCTGGCAAAAGCCATTAGTATTAAATAAAATTTCAAAAAGAAAATAGTATTGAACTATAAAAATTATAATTTAATAATTCATAATAAATTTCGTGGTTATGAATTTTCACATACTGTAATATTAAATAGCAATAAATAAAATCATCTATTTTTTATCACCTGAAACAATTCATATTCATCGATATGATAACCTTTAGGAATGTTAATATCCGAATAAGAATCAGGTCTGGTATGCCTTTTTTTATTATTCGGAGACAATGTCGGCCGAAACATGGTCCATAATTAACGTAACAACATATGGCATGTTGCTCTTTACCACCAATTACTCTACCTAGCTTACCAGTTTAACATCTTTATAATCTTTAAAGTAAATATAAAACTATCTGTTGTAGATTTATCCAGGGCCATTCCAGTCTTACGAATCGCAACCTCCAACGATTTGGTTTGTATCTTTAATTTTGCGAAAAATATAGTAGCCCCTTGCCATCACATTTAATATGAAACATCTTTGAATCCATTCCGTCTCTACTAGCACGGTAATGCAATTTGAAGTTATAAGAAATATTTTTTGAGTCATCTTCGTTTTAATCATCCTTCCCAGCAATTCAGTTGGCATAATATAACCAAAACATTTTTGTCTAGGAGGTAATATATCAACATTCAATTCCCGATTCAGAGTCAAATCATTTGGTAGCAATTGTTTAAAAGGATATAAATTGTCAAGAAAAATTTTCTGATATAATATGAAAAATTAAGAAAAATTAAGTTAGTAAAATTAACTAGAATAATAAGATCACATATATAATTCTTAAATGACAATATAATTTGTCATTTGACCTTATCCATAACTTAACACAGTACCTTTCGACATGTAAAAGGGATTGAATGAATTTAAGGTTGTTACGTATAAAAAAAATTTTTTCCTTACAAAAAATTCTTACAACTTTTTAATACGCTATTAAGTAATCGCTGCGGCTGTATGATAGTTTTTCGTCGTTAATAACTTTTTTAATGAATTAAATACTTCATAATTATTAACTTTACATTCTTCCATATCGGTGAAGTTATAGACTGTATAATCAAGATTTAAAAAATATCTTGATAATTAATATGATCAATTTACCAGTAAAGTGATGAAAAAAAGGTTCCGGATTCGGTAACAAATGATTTTAATAATTTAAGTATAGGATAATTTCTATTCTCTCATAAACAACCCATTTAAAATAATGATAAATGGTTTTTGGAGTTTTAAATAAAGTTTGTAAACTTGTTTTAATAGTCAGATGTATAAATTCTAAGCGCTATAAATATAAATTCATTAAAATAATAACATTTATAAATTACTTATAAGTGTGATACTATTTCTAAAAAGATATAAAGAGAATTATGAAGATTAATATTTCATATACGTATTCCTAGGATTTTTTTCATAATTGGATCTAGACTTTAAAGACATATTAACATTTTAAATGCATTTTCGGGTGACACAACTTCCAGTCCGGATTAGTATATTTAAATTTTTTTTTGTTTTTTTTTTTTGGTATTTTCCAACTTACCAAAATGTCCTCAGAATATTGCCAAGAAATTGCTAATGATTATGAAAAATTACTTGAAATTGACGAAGGGCATGATGTTATTATTCATGTCGGTGACAATGAAAACGTTAAAGAACTACATGCTCATTCGCTTATACTACGTATCAGGTCGCAATATTTTCTTAACGAATTAACTAAGGAAAATGTTGAAAAGAGAGAAGGAAAATTTATTTTCAAGATACCAAATATTTCTCCACATCTTTTTAAAATTCTATTGAGGTAAATAAATATAGAATGTACGGTGATGACATAATCAAGTTAATAACATGACACAATTTTCTTTATTTCAGATTTATATATTGCGGAAAAATTGACTTCACAAAACTCGAAGGACTTGAATTATTAAATTTGACAATAGCAGTACATACACTTAATATCCAATCTTTAGTTCCTAAAATTGAAGAATACTTAATTAATGACCATTATGAGTTTTTACAACAAAATCCTATTGGAATTCTTGAAATAATTTATCAACACGAATCCTTTACAAAATTATGGAATTTTTATGTTGAAAAAATTTGTGAAGACCCTAAAGAGTTATTTAACTCTAATAAATTTCTCAATATCAAAGCTCCTTTACTGGAATTACTTTTGAAACGGGATGATTTAGGTTTAGAAGAAATTGTTATTTGGGATAATTTAATCAAGTGGGGATTTGCTCAGAATCCGTCTATTCCTAAAGATGTCACTAACTGGAGTAAAGAAGAAACAACAATTTTTGAAAGAACCCTCCATAGACATGTTCCTTTAATTAGGTTTTTTTGTATGTCATCAGAAGAGTTTCTTGATAAAGTACTTCCTTTCAGAAAATTGCTTCCAAAAGATTTGGTTAATAACCTCTCAACATTTTATTTGGCACCTAATCGGAAATTAAATATTAATATACAACCACCTAGACAGTCAAAATGTATTTATGATTCAAGGCTTATTAAATCTAAACATTTCGCCATATTGTCGAGTTTGATTGATAAGGAAAACGAGTTGCATTACAACGAAAGGAACATGCCTTATAGGTTTAATTTAATTTTTCGAGCAAGTCGGGACGGTATGAAACAAGCAGATTTCCATCAAGGATGTGATAACAAAGGTGCTACGGTTGTTATAATAAAAATCAAAAGTTCAGAGCAATTGGTTGGGGGATATAATCCACTTGTATGGGATTCAAGTGGAAGTTATAAGTCAACCAAGGATAGTTTTATATTCTCATTTAAGAATGAAAATCAATCTGTAAATGTAGGTTTTAGTAATGGTAAATATTCTATAGGTGGTTATTCTGGTTATGGGCCTATTTTTGGCCGTTCCAGTGATTTAGTATTTAATCATGTTGGTGGTTGGTCGAGCAATAGCTACTTTTATCCTAATGTTGGTATACCTACAAGTTTTAATGTGGATGATTATGAAGTATTTCAAGTTATTAAAGAAACTAAATCGGAAGTCGAATAGAATCGAAACTGCAAAGTTTCTAAAGTAGAATCATTATTACAATGTAATGTTTAAAAAAGATTAAAAATCAGTCACATAACTTGTTGAATTGGTGTAACTAATCGGGTTCATTTATAACAGGCAGGCTATAATCCGAAAATCCGACTATCAAAACTCCTGAAGATATAATTTGCAAATACACACTAATTCCACACCCGTCGTAAATTTTTGACTGTCGGGATCCTTGGCCGGCATAATTCTAGTTTTATATTAAATATATATTTGAATTATAATTTCTAAAGTCTTGGTTCCATCATAAATTATAATTTTGGATTAAATTAATCCACCAAAACAAATGACAAACTAATATGCAAAACTTATTTGCTTAAGCTTTTTTGATAATTATAGTTTGAATTTTGGCAATAATTCTTAATCATAAGCATTTTACTTTAAATGATTTATCAGCGTTGTTTCTTTAAAAACATATAGGATTTTTTAACTTGCTTTAGTTACTCTAATACTTCTTTTGCGCCTTATAATTTGGCGTTCACTACTATTAATTTTTTTGTTTTTTTAGATTTCAATCGACAAAAGTGAAATGTAAAGCTCATGAACCATAATATCTAAATTTTCCCAAACTCACTCCGAGTATGCTTTGAAAATTAAATATTTTTTTTTCGTGTTGATTAAAATAGTAATTATTTATATTGGCCACATTATGAAAAGAATATTTTAAATATGAATAGAATTATAGAAATGACAATGATTATGTTTCAAAGGCAATTCATGCAAATTGGTAGAAATAAAAATTTTTGGTTTTTTTTGAACATTGTTTAATTTTTGGTATAAATTTTCACTATGACATTAATACTTGATTATGACCGTTAAAGATATTTCTCTCGGGTTTGGTACGAAATACTGAAGATTAAAGTCCCGAGGTCATAATCAAGGGACGATTATTACCATAATCCCGAATAATAATATCATTTTTCTCCTTTGAAAATACGGATTATTTAAGAAATATTATAAATACTAGGTTTAAGAGTTCTATAACTAGTTAACGAAGTTTATTTGTGTTTATTAAATTATTGCTTTTAAAATTTAGCAAAAAAATCTTTATCTTGACCACATTTTATAATATTTTGTAAATGATCGATGAAAATTGCGAAATCTTATAATACATTATCGTTATCCTATCGATTAATAAACATTTAATAATTTCGTGCGATACGATAATTAGCTAACCATAATTATATTATGGTGCTGGAAATCTTAACCCGACAATAAAAATTGTAACACTAAAAAATCTTTTAACTCTTTAAAAAAATAAAATTTTTAAAATAATGTCTACATAAAAAGTTATAAGCTTTTGAAATCAGATGATTTTATATGATTGGCTTAAATTTGAAACAGATCAAATCACGTGAATGTAATTTTATTGGTCAAAAGTTTATATAATTTAGGCCAACATTATAATAACTTAGTGCCGGCCCAAATTATTATTAATAAATTATACTCGGAAACTCGGAAAATATTTTTTTAATTTGAATAAATTAAAATTTTTTTCTTTAGCCAATGTCTTTTTTTTTACATTTAGATTCATTTTTTCTAAGATGCCATGTAAAACAAAAAAAACAACAGCAAATTAGCCAAATACCTCAAAAAAGAACATTATGTGTCTCAAGATCAAGCTACAATAGAAGATGCTGTTGACAAAGAATCTATTGAAGACTGGATGGAAGATAAAGTTATCGAAGAATTTACAGAGAATAAAACCATTGAAGATTGGGCAGAATAAGACTTTCAAGCATTTAAAAAAATTGGAGAGAAACTCATTACTGAATCACTCTATCGGCATGAGAATGCTACAAATAGCATTAGAGCAGCATATACTGGAAATTCAAGAATGACACAATGGAGGCAAAAAAAGAAAAGAACAGAATTAGAAGAACATGCTAAAGGAATAAAAAGAATTGATACCTTTTTCCAACCAGTGTCTGGAAATATTAGATCATCACAGCCAATTAATACAAAAACAGATCTAATTGTGTATTTAGAAAAGCTTAATCAATTATGTTCAATAGGAAAATCTAAAAAAGAGAATCATAATATATTTACCTATGATTATATACGTCTTCTAGGTGTGCATCATTTATATAACAATTAATAGATGGACAAGAAAAAATGACCGCTAGTAATCAAATTGCTCGAGTTATATGGAACAAAGGAGATTATATAGTTCGATGCATTAGAAAATGAGGAAGTTACTATATACAAACTGGTGAGCTTCCTATCTATTCTCAAGGGAAGCATATGAAAATCGAAAACCTGCTGGATGATGAGGATTTTATTGAAGGTTGTCAAGTATGATTATGATAGCAGACACCAGAAATCCGTTCTTATTATAATCTAAAAATATATATTGAAGAAACGTTATTTCCAAAATTAACAGGAAGTATTAAAAAATATATCATTTCCAAGAAAACATGCCAAAACTATATGATCTATGGGGATATAAGTATGATAAAAGAAAAAAGGTGTTTATTACGATGGGCATGAAAGACCAGATGTAGTAGAATATAGAAAAGGATGGTTAGAAAGAATGTTCACATATAAAAAATGTATGAAAGAATTTGATGGTGATATGCTAGAAGTTATATTAGAACCTGAACTTAAATCAGGAGAAAAGGAGCTTGTTTAAGTAACACACAATGAATGCCACTTTTATGCCAATGATGGATGACAAAGAATTTGGATTGGAGAGGAAGAAGATGTTATACGTCCAAAATACTTGTGACGTTCTATAATGGTCTCAGGTTTCCTTTGTGCATGTCATGGGTCATTAAAACTATCTGACGAACAATTACAGGAATATCCGCATGTCAAAGATATAAATGCTTATATTCTTCATTCTGTACAAGCGGATAGATACTGGACCTCAGAACATATGATGGAACAGGTTTGGTTAATTTTTTTTTATGTATGCATAATAAATGAGAAAAAAAATTTTAAACTAACTTACCTTACTTTTTATGATACAGCTCATGCAAAGAGCAATTCTAATATTTGAAATATTGCATCTCAGATGCATTGGCGTTTTTTGTTTTGATCAATCGACCAATCATAATGCTATGGCAGAGGATGCATTAATTGCAACAAGAATGAATTTAGGATCCGGGGGAACGTAACCTAAAATGCATAATGGGTTGTATATCGATGAACGTGAAGATAAATGTATTCAATTTATAATATTTCCAAATGATTACCCAGTAGAAAAGCTAAGAGGACAACCGAAGGGGATTAAAAGAATGCTTGAGGAATGTAATCTTTGGCCTAAGGAAAAAATTAATTTAACATGCAAAAAATGTTTTGGAAAAGACGCCAATGATGACTTAACAAGACTGAATTGCTGTGCATGACGAATAATATCTTTGCAACCTGACTTTTTTGAGCAACGATCAGCATTAGAAAAGACTATTGTTGGATTAAGGCATGTTTTTGAACGGTATCCAAAGTTTCATTGTAAATGTAACTTTATAGAGCGGTACTGGGGCTTCGTAAAATGAGAAGTTAGAAGATTATGTGGTTACAAATACGCAGACTTATTAAAACATGTTCCTAAAACTCTTGATAGCGTTTCTATTATGACTATTCGCAAATTCGCAAGCAAATCTTAGAGATCCATAGATACATATTGTAAAGGGCTAGAGGGCAGAACCGCCGAATGGGCCATTAATAAATATAAGTCACATCGCAGATTGCCCGAAAATATTAAAAAATAATGGATGATTAGTAAGATAATAGTATTATAATAGCATTATAATAAATAAATTAAAAAAGTTTAATACTTAGCTTTTAGATTATTCTTCAGCTTTGTCAAAATTTCTTGACAGATTTCTTTCCCAATCGCCTATTTTAAGTAAAATCTAGAACTTCAATATTACTAACCTCTATTAAAGAAGCTTGAATGACCGAACAAAAATAGTTAGGAGATTTTTTACCATCCTTGGTACACCATATAATATTTTGATGGTTGGCGACGATGCTTGTGGTCAAGGTTGAAAAAATTTTGTCGGGTGTCAATATTCTAAATTAATCACCTCTAAGTTACACAAATTACTGATTTTTCATTGGACAATTTGCTTGTCACGTGATAAAAGATCGTTGCCGAAAATTTGAAACTTCCGGCACCATATAATTTTAAAATTACTACCTTTTTAATAATTAATTTCCGCTTTTTGCTTCTTATTAAATTACTTTATAATTGTAGATTGCTAAAAAAAACGGACAAGAGTTTTAAAAAAAAGTATTATGATATTCGGGATCACCCTTAAGGATTTTTGACTTTCGGATTTGACCCATTTTGCTCGATGATAATTACCTACAAAATAAATGGATTGCATGTTTGAATTTAAACCAGACTACATCTTGTGGATCAATCTCTAAACTCGAAAAGTTATTATTATCCGAGTGGTTCATCTGGTTCATCAAAAAAACAATATTAATAAATTATCGATTAACAAGAGACTGACGAAGTATCTCAGAAGATTTATTATCGAAAAAGATGCTATTTGAACAAAATAAATTATTTATATTTCTTTATTTTATTTATAGGAAAATTAAAATATGAACATTTTAAGAACCGAATACTTAATAGTTGGAAATGATGAAAGCCAATAATTTTTTTTCCTTGAAAACATTTTCATCTTTTATATTTAATATAGGTCACTTTTATCTATTAAAGTCAAATTTCTGTCATTCCATTTCATGAACGGTCACAACGGAGATATCGCATATTCAATTATTTTCTTTTTTTTTTGATTTAGTCTTAGATTTTATTTACTTATTTAATTTAAAAGATTTATTTTTACTGTAAATCACTCTTATTCGATAAAATCGCTCTGAATATTCGACCGGTAAGAAAAACAGGATAAAAATGATTGAAATAATTATTATTATTAAATTATGGCGAAATTTCCTAGCGACTTAAGAACTCTCATAAAAAGATTTAAAGTCTACAATTAGGACAAAGTTTCCTAATTTTGTAACTTGCTAAATATCGTCGTGCGTTAAATATCAATATGAAATTTGTGGCGCTTGTCCAATATCTGCATGTTAAATTATGCTAAGCAAAGTACAGTAGAAATTTAATCCTTTTTATTTGAAATATAAGTAAATTCCGCTAAAAATCTCTGGTTATAACAATTTCGGCATCATATTCTCGATTAAGTGTGCATTCAATTTGCGCGCTTGCAAAAATTTTCTATTGAATAGAAATGTAGTGGAATCATGATGTCATCAATAAGAGCTCAGCTCTACATTATAAATATAAAAAATTTATCATGGAATTCCACCACAAACTTTGGAATATACAGTAGTTGCCTATTTTGGATTTGTCGAAACGTCTAAACCTCTAGTTTCGACAGGTTTTTAATAAGTCCTTAATATAGTTTCGACTGTTTAATATAGTTTGGCAGGTTTCGACGGGTTTCGACAGGTTAGTTTATATGATTTTATTAAGGTTTTGACACTTTCGACATTCGACGGTCTGTCTAAACTCAGGAGTTTCGTCAGGCAACTATATTTTGGACGTTCACCAGTCCAGATTACTTGACTCTAACAATCTGTCTGTCGTAACAGAATAACTTCAGATTCATATAAAACAACCAATCTTCTTACAGAGTAATATTTTTTTAAAATCATCTTAACTATCCTGTTATAAACTTCTGATCTAATATCGGATATTTGAAGCTAGGACTAAAACTATAATGCAAAGTTTATCAAAATGACTCGAATTTTCAAAAGCTTGCACTTTCTCACCATACACAAAACTAAAACACGAAATAATTTTCGACTGTTGCTTTTCATAACTCTGCCTAGATTTATTGGTGATTATGTTGGGTTAGCGTTTAATGATAAATATTAAAAGAAATATTTTTAGCAAATAAATTTTTATTCTTGATGCTTCACCTTAAATTGCTTAGTTTTCTGCAAATATTTGAATTCCCAAATTGTAAAACTATTAATTATAACTTTTACTTTTGATTTAACTTTATTAAGAATATAAGTGATCACAAAAATGTCATAAATTTGCGTTTAATATAATATAATTTTATTAAATAATAATATATATTTAAAATATTTCGACAGTATATTTTAATTAAAAAAAATGGTTATAAAATAATTTTTGGTCTTATAAATGATTTCAAATTTTCACTTACGTCAACTCGCATCGTATCGCGGAATCTCAATTCAATAAGTTAATGTTTCGTTCTTTCTGAGTACGGTGGAGGTAATCGGTTTGAACACAATATACACCTCCCTGACATTTTGCACATACTTCACTTTTATGAGATACACCACCATCCAAATCAGATTGTACCAAAGGTTCGTAATTCATTATAATTCCATCATGATCGCATTTCTTACATCCCTGGTACACCCTGCGTCTTTCACGGCATACAGAACATCGTTGGGTAGCATTCTTGCAATTATCGCATTTTTTGCGTATCATTACGCATTTATATTCGTTGCAAGAGTTTTTGCATTTAAAGCACTTTTGGATGATATAATCGTCAGGGATCAAATCTTCTGCTGGAGTTTGTTCGATAAACTTTCGGAGAGATATCCAAGTGTAAGAGCTATGCCATTTATGAGAATACGCTTTGCATTCCCATTCGGCGATCACTCTATAATGATTGTTCCATTCTAGATGACAGATTATCTCGATGGTGGGCTCACTCTACGGAAATTTAAAGTAGAATATAAGAAATATATTTTCTGAGTGGAAATACAATTTTGTAATCAACTCCCTACGTTCGAATTCCTTGGTGGTTGATCATACAAAAAGAAGCTCGAGATCAGGTAATTATTTTTGCATTTCTCACATGGCTTTGTGAAAAATGCGTGTTGAAGTCTCGGAGGTAACTTTCGATACGTTTCAAGTGATTCCCGAGAATATCGGAATTGCCATCCGTCTTCGTTTCTGCACTTCCTTGGCCATTGACATGACCAATTTCCGTACACTATAAAGTCATCATACAGTAGTAGAAGATTAACGATTTCGGTAATCTATATGAATAAAAGTTAGCGGGAATGCGAGAAATTTTGACATATCACAAAAGGGTTAAAGTATGTTATAATCATTTTGACCTGCTGGATATCCTCCTCCCTAAATCGAGTCTATTAAAACAGGACATAATGGTTAGCATGCATACTTTATAAGCATTCCCTGCATTTTATTAAAAATCGAACAAATACCGTCTCTACAAAGTAGTTGAGATGAGGACAGATTATCTCAATGGAGGGCTCACTCTATGGAAATTTAAAATAGAAAAGAAATCATTTTTCTGAACGGCAAAACATTTCCGTAATTAACTCGACCTACGTATAAATGCCTTGAATGTTGGTCGTACAAAAGAAAGCTCGAGATCATGTTTCTATTTTTGCATTTATTGCATGGCATTGTGAAAAATCCGTGTTGAAGTCTTGGAGATAACTTTCGATACGTTTCAAGTGATTCCCGAGAATATCGGACTTGCCATCCGTCTTCATTTCTGCACTTACTTGGCCATTGGCATGACCAATTTCCGTATACTAAATAATCCTCATTTTGTAGTAGTTGCTTATTTCGGTAATCTATAAGAATAAAAATTAGCGAGAATTCGAGAAATTACAAAAGGGTAAAATATGCTGTAAACATTTTGCCTGCTCGATATTCTTCGCATCGAAGCCAGTCTATAAAATAGGATATTTAAGTTAGCATGCATACTTGCAAGCATTCCCTGCATGTAAAACAAATTGAACAAATACCGTCTCAACATAGTATGGAAAATTAAAAAATGGGGTAATATATTCCGACACTTCTTCTATTGGCTATAAATCAAAGTTATATTTCGGTTACATCAAGTGCAAAATTCTTAAAATTATCTTTCGAGTAGAGGTTGGTATGGGCCTGTAACAGACCCAGAACATATGGACGGTTGCTATTATAATCTCGTTCGGATCATATGAATTACTAAGTCTCGTGACTTTATTTAATAGCACATAAAAAATTTTTTTTCATTCAATTTAAACACGTTCCGATGCAAACGTCCACATGAGAGGGGTTTTTGTGATTAGAAGTCTGTTAATCGATCAAAAATGTTAACACCAATCATTCGGGTCATTGTGTATTTACCTGTTCTTCAATCTCACCCCAACCACTGGAAACCGTTTTAGTAAAGATATTGTCATTAAAATGACGAAAATAATTTCATAGGACATTGAAAAAACGCATGCATACTGTATTCACTGTATTCTCATTATTCTCATTGAGGATTGCTACAGATGTTGTTTGTTCCAGATTATCTGGGGAAGACCTGTTCGAATTCGATTTATTTCTTGAAGGGTCTAACTTTATAGTCTCAAATAATTCTACCGTCTGCTCATAATTCTCGATAAAGAGTTTATTTTCTTGTGCATCCTATATAAAGTGCAGTTTAAAGTTTACATATAGACAACCGTTTTAATTAACCTATTTTCCCCTTATCAATTTGCCCTTTTTTTTTAAAAAAAAAAATATAAAAATAAAAAAAATTCAAAATTATGTTCATGTTTGGTGTTGGTTTTACTAGTAGCTTTTTTTCTGTGGATGAAAAGGCTATATTCGCACACGGATATTTTTTATACTGTATTTTTCTGGGGAACGTTGCTTATTTTTCTAAAGCATTTTTTACGTAATATTTTTGGTAAATTACAAAAATATAGATAAATATTGTCATATCGATATTATTTCATATTATTTAATGTGGCAGAATAATTTTATATAATTATACTAATTATACTAATTGATTAAAACGCCAATCGTGAAATGCCTAAACACAGTTAGTTTAGTTCAGTCACGAGGTATGTGGTTATTTATCACAAATTAAATAATTATGTTAAATCTTTTTTAATTAATGATTAATCAATAATATTATTGTGGAATTAATAAGTAATAAATAACATTTTAACCTAAATCTTTTGCCAGTCCAATTCAAATTGGTCGGTCAGAAACCGGTTAGTCAAAAAGTCGTCAAAAGACCGTTAGCCATCACTAGTTAATAAAGTATTAAGGTTCGCACCGACATTTTCAAGACATGCAAAGTCATAAACCACGAAAGTTTCATCATTTTGATGAACGATTTAACAATATTAACTTGAATTTGGTGTGAAAATCAGTCGAAAAATTCTCGAATATGACCACCATGATACATTAAGAAATACTTAAATTCAATATTTCATTAATTTCCGAAATAAAATGTAAACGATTAGTTTTATTTCTTGTTAAATCAGATCAGAATCAGTAATTTTACCTAAAGTTTGTTGTCTACTTCATAAAATTATGAATGAGCTTGAATTTCTTTGATATTGGTTTTTATCTAGCATAATGATAACATCGCATATTTTCTAAAAATATTAGCGTATTCACTCACTGCAAGAAATGACAAATTTGGAAGTCGGGAAAACGTGACGCCAACGACTATTAACCGCTTATAATTCATCTATCAATAGAAAATTGAAACAACTAGTATAAATTTCAATATGGTATAATGAAACACGCGAACTTTCGAAACCATATATGTGTATATAATTCAATGGTGTAATTAAAAAGCTGCGGAAAAAAGTTTTTTGGTGTTGTTTTTTGAAATAACGGCCGAGTCTAATAGACTTTTGTGTTACATTCATACATAAATGCAAAATTCTTTTATATTGACAAATTAGTCGTAGTTATATGCTTGAAAAGAAAAAGGAAATTTTGCAATTTGTATTTATATAATAAAAATTGTAAAATCAACTAAAGCTGCGGCAAAAGATACCGCGCAAAAGAAAATTGTAAAATTGCAATGCGCAGTTTTCTCGGGTCATATGGTTCAAAATGAAGTAATTTTTCAATGAACAATATCATTTTTTTCTTTTAATTCGATCATTTGCCCATTGAAGTCTTTTAGAACAATAAAGTTAATTAAATCCATGCGTCTAAATGGTTATGAGTAATTGTTTGTTGATTTGTTGATATGTGATTGATTTTTCGGTATTGTTCTTTTATATTTCTCATTTTTTCATTTTTAAATGAGTTCCATTTTTTGTAATATTTTTCTGATAATAATAATATTTTATATAGTTAAAAAAAAATACACCGTCAAAAAAAATTGAATAATTAAATCCGGGCTTGGATTTTGTAGATCCATGTAACAAGTTGTAATAATACTCGGAAAATGCTCTGCGGCTTGCAAAAGTGCTTTTCATATGCTTTGAATCGTGATTTTTGGGGAATGATTATTTTGGTAAGAATAATGAAAAAAAAAATTGATTCAATTTATCCTTTCTGACTTTACTTTGTGCCAATGTTACTTTGATACATATTTTTTAAACATTCTGATTAGAAAATTTCAAGTACGCCAATCCTGTTTTCAAACTTGTTATGCAAAAAAAGAATTTCATCCAAACATTTAATACAGTATGTCAATGTATACTTATTTGGGAAATTTCAAAAAAAAATCCGCGTATTGTGGATAAAGAACTTTCGAAAAAAAAAAAAAACTTCTTTGTAGAAATTTTTATGGTAACAACAAAAAAAGAATCTTGCATTGTTGAACGTTGAATGACGGTAAAATTCCATATCCTTGACCTCATAGTGCAACTTACGCCAAAGTCTAAGACGTTTTAAAGGTTTATTAAAAAGAAAAAAAGGAGAAATCGCGTTCGCATAAGAAATATATCAATATTAACAATAAAAAAGCTTAAAACAAGATTTGGTAGAAACCTGGGAAACAACCATTTCTCATGCACCTCAATAAGGTTTAATAAACACAACTTTACTTTGGCTTTTTTGATGCTTAAAATAAGAATTTTTTTCTAATGGCTTTAAATAAACCAGTCGTTACACAAAAGATATTTTTAACTCTGCATAATTCTATTATCTGAATGAAATACACTTTGAAATTACTTAAATTACTTTAACAATTGGAGAGGCTTTCCTATATCAATTAGACCGGCCACTAATATTTCATTTTATTTGGAAGGTCCATAACGACTTATTGTCGGGATAGGGTCATCGATTCTCGTGAGTCACCCGATCTCATTTACACAATAAAAAAATATTATAAAAAATAATTTGTGAAAAAACAATAATGCGGCTCAAAAATTTATTCTAAAAGTGGGTTGGTGAGGATGTAGTTTGTAATTGGGCTGCAGATAAACCTTACTCCAATTTTTATTATAACTAAAATATGTAATCTTGATCATCTTACACTTTCATCATGGGAATTTTCGATCAAGTATAATAAAAAATTTTTTTTTTTTATTTTAAAGCTGCTATAACTAAATGGGGATGACAAAAAAAAAGATATTTTTATTTACACAACAATTCTGATGATGGAAAGACGGCGCAGAGATTGAAGATATATAAAAGGTCTACCTTTTCGCTCGATCCAAGATATTCTCATCACCACGATCCAGTGTTAAATACTTTCTCCAAAAGTAAATAAATTATAAAAAAAAAGATAACATAAAAATTGATCTTAACAAATAAACCAAGGATGAAACTTCAAAATCTTCTTCTCGTTGCGGTATTCGCAATTTTTATAATCCAAGTTCAAGCCGATTACGACGATTTCGAGGAATGGGAACACGAAACTCCGAAAAGTTGTGAAGAAGCATTCGAAACCAATGCTTGTAACGATTGTCAAAAGCTAATGTGGAGTCATTTCGAAAACCCTGGACAATGTGCTACGGCTATCAATTTGGGAAAGAAGATTTTCCAAGCTATCAAGGATGCCAATGATACTCCCAAACCTTATGATCTTCAATACTTTGAGAAAGGTCTTGTTGATTACTGTCATCAAGGATTCAATTGTAAACAAAATGAAGCCGAAAAAATCTACAACGAAATTCAAGAAGTTTGTTCCAATGAATTATCGGTTAAATTTGATTGGAGTGAAGATCCTAGAACTTTCACTGATAAAACCGCTTACGCAGCTTATGGTACTTTACTCGTCTACTACACTGGAATCCCAAGTCGTGAAGCTCTTTGCTTAAAGGAAAACAATGATGGTATGTAATAAATATAATTATCATATCCTTCGTGATCATAAAACTTTTTTTACCACGTCAATTAAAATCTTTTTTTCATCATCTTACAGAATTCTGCAGTATAAAATTCATCAGGAAATTCGTTAATTGGATGAAGGAGGCAACTTACGCTGATGAAAAGGCTATTGTTAGTCACGATCACAAATTCGTCATCAAAGGAGATGGAACGAAAATCCCTGTTCCAAAATCATTCCAATGCGATCCATGCTGGAGAAAGATGGTCAAGATTTTCATTGATTATTTCGAACATCATAAATTGAAGCAATCCGTTGCAGATAATATTTGGGGTGATGAACATGAGGGTCTTCCAGAATGTGGCAATAAACGCGGTTTGGCCTTCGTTATGAAGGAAAGAAATGAATCAAAATCGAATTTTAATAAGCGAAATGCAATGCCCTCTTTTAATGTATATAAGCATTCTTTAACTTTTTAATTTATAAATCCGACTTTTAGATTTTCAATTTACATACTTTCACTTTATTTCATATTATAATTTTATAT
This sequence comes from Funneliformis geosporum, assembly GCA_946474995.1. Classification (NCBI taxonomy): domain Eukaryota; kingdom Fungi; phylum Glomeromycota; class Glomeromycetes; order Glomerales; family Glomeraceae; genus Funneliformis; species Funneliformis geosporum. The sequence goes on from CAMKVN010000037.1 coordinate 48,858, forward strand.
CACATCTAATAAATTTTGTATTCAATAAATAAATTAATAAATCAATTTCACCATTGTTTGATTGTGATTAAATCATTCTTTTTTCGATTGTTTGTTTTTGAGGGTTGCCAAATGATGGGGCGCCAAGCACTTGTAAGGTACTCATCAGATTTTTCTTGAGAATTTCTCGTTAGATTTTACACAAACGAAAATAGAAAGTACATCGGAAGATAAATTCCGATTAATGATGTTGCGCTTGACGAAAATGGAATTCATTAAACTTTACAATTTAATTGTTTAAAGATCTAATTTAAAAGTTCATTCATACTTTCCTTATTAGGCGTTTATTCCTACTGATAATTTTAAATTAGAATATTTCTTCGATTTATTTCCAAATTTATTTTTCTATCAATTTCTAAAAATACTAAGCTTAGAGAAATAAATTTCCTTTAATTTTTTTTGAAAACAAACGCCATTCAGAAGTATCCTGTAGAAATACCTTAAATTAGATTATGATTTTCGCTTAAAGACTATTTTTAATTAAACAAAAAAATGTAAAAAATTTTTATTTCAAAGACTTCGACGTAATATGAAAGATAGAAAAGTTTTCCATTATAAATATTGGATTTGATAATAATTTTGTCAGCAAATTATGCAATTTATGCAAATGACATCAAGGCCAATGTTTAAGTAATGATATTTGTCAATGAATTGATTTCTTTTATTCTGCACGTGTTTCGTCAAAAAAAAGAACTATGAAAAAATCTAATTTTGTTTGTTGGCCAAGGAAGTTTAATTTCTATTTTATTGTATAATTGGATGTAATTCGTCAATAATATTCACACCACGTGATTTTTGGCGTAAAAGATTAACCTAATGACAAAGAATCTTTTCGGGTGGTAAAAACCTATTTGTTACATGATTATGTCTCTTTAAAATAATTCTATTAATTCTATTGATAAAAAAAAAATTAAAAATATTTTATTGTTAATATAATTGTAATTTTAGATATTTAAGTAATATTATTAAGTATATTCAAAAATATTTATATTATCTCATAAAATTTTTATTTTTTTATCTATTCAATAATCTAAAAAGTAATTTAAATATTTTGGTTAAATGAATTGACTTTATGCATCAAAGTAATATTATTTAACAGATTCAAAAATATTTGAATATTAATTTTTTATTCTGATTAGATTAATGATTACAAAGTTATGAACATTTTCATTATAGTATTAACAGTTATCTGTTTTACAGACTTATCACAACTTGTAATTTAAATTTAGTAGTTAATAAATAATAGCAATTTTAAAAAATTAATTACTATATAGTAATCTTTTTGTTTTTTTTTTGAAAATTTTACTAAAATAATAAAATATAAAAATATATCAATGTTTTTTTATATTTTTTAAAAAATATTAGACAAAATTAAATCATTGTTTAATTTCATATTAATTATATTAATTAAATTAAATTATTTTTATTTAAAATAAATACTGTTAAACTAATAATACAAAAAATTTCCTTTTTTAAACAAGTCTTATTAATTCAAATATAATTATACTGATCTGATCTAAAATCATATGATATACAGTTTAGGTTAATTAGATTAAATATATATTTAATTTAGATTAATTTTATATCTAATCTGATTTAACCTTATCAAGTCAGATCAAGTCATTTAATTAATTTGACTTGACTTATTCATCAGTCTATTTAAGACATTATTTATGAATAAATATATCAAAAATATATTATTTATAAATAAATATGCTCAATATGCAAATTACAAAAAAATTTCTAAAATGTATTTTTAATGAAAAATTTATTTAGAATATAATTTTATAATGAAAATATATTAAAGGTATAATTTATATAATTTCAATAAAAAAAATATATTTTTATGAAAAATGCATTTGTAATAGTGATACCTGGCTAAACTCTTTTTTGAAAAATTGTAATTTCGTCAAAAGTTTCGTCTCTTTAATATTTTTATATGAATAAATATAAAATTATTATATTTTTTAATGTATTTTAATTCAAGGAATTTAGATCAAGTTAAATATTATTTTGGCAATTAAGTAAAATAATTTCGTCATTAATAAAAAACTAATTTTGTCATTTCAGTTTTATCAATTTCATCATAGTAAGAAAGATAATTTCGTTAGGTATTACTAACTAATACCAACACCAATACCAATGTCAGGATTACCAGTTCTATATCTTTGAGATCAAAAGTGTGAATTATGAAATAACTTTGTTGAAACTTATCCAAATGGTATGAAATGATCAACTTTTATGACGCGTTTAAAAAATTCTACTAATCTGAAATACCGTGATAATCTTGGAGGATTATAGCAAATATGTAATGATTACAGATTTGAAATATTTGTGAATTTGGCTAACATAATACATATTAATTTCAAAAACAAAACAATTATGGTTAGTTAAAACTGAATTATATTTGCTTTTTATATACAATAATATATAAATTACTTATCAAAGATAATTTAGATTATGGTTCTTGACCAACTTGATAAACTGAAAAGACAATTGAAGCAAGGTTTTGAAAAAGAATTAAATCTAGATGATCAAGTTATTAATGATCCTTGTATTTCTCATTGTTTACCGTATGTATTTAGAGAATGTAATAATAAGCATAAAACATAATGTGAGAAATATAATCAACTTTTTTCAATCTCAACTTATCAAAGCAAAAAAGTACCTGTTATACTATCTTTCATATTAAACACGCAAAGTATTTTTAAATTCCTAGTTTAATGCCATATTAGCTGAGTTAGATTCAAGTGGTGCAATTATTATTGCTGATTATAAAATGCAAATATTATCACAATTAGTACGTGAAATAAAGCAAGATTTTTTGAAATGCGAGGATTGACCTTACACATTATTTTAATTTTTATGCGAGAAATAAATTCAAATACATTAAATATTGAAGCTTATGACTATTGGTTATTGAATACCAAACAAGTTGCTTGGTTCACAATATCAGCATTTGAAGCAGTATTTGAAACAATAAATAAAAAATCCAAATAGATCAAAGTAATATCAGATAATGGTCTACATTACCATAATTCTGAGCTTATGACAATTATGAGTTATTGGCATAGTTAGTATAATATTGAAATTTGGAGTTAGTTGTTTCTTGAACCTGGGGAGGCAAAAATAATGATAAATTCACATCACGCATTAGTAAGTACTAATCCAATTTTAATTTATTGAAATCAATTACTTACACTCCCTTGAAGAAAGTATCCGGGCACGGCTTTTTGCGAATTGTAACTTAATTATCTTATGTTTTTAAATAAATTTTTATATAATTATAAAGTGCATGTTCCTGTAAATCTATTAGCTACATTTTATTATTGTTTTGAATTAATTTATATAACTCGTTCATAAAAAAAATGAATTTGATTCTTTAACAATAT
>CAMKVN010000038.1:0-52095 GCA_946474995.1 Funneliformis geosporum
TAATATGCATTTTAATATAATCAATCACAATAAATATATCACTATTTTTAATCAATTAATAGAGCAAAATATTCCTATCCAAGACATCAAATCTGCATACGATAATAAATCTTTTCTAACATTCCTGGCTAGTCTCAAAAAAGCCATCATCCTATATAGATCAAAAATCAAACTTCTGGACAAAATAGAAGATGAACAACATATTACTTCTTTTATATATCAATGAATAAATAATTTTACTGATAATCTATCAGCAATGATCGATTCCTGTCTCAAAAGAAGAAAAACATCAATTATACTGGATAGAGTCCTTATAAAAGATAAACTAAATCAACCATATTTGAAGCTTGACCCCTCTAATGTTCTTTCACATACCAGTGACCATTTTCCAATTCTACAAACTCAAAAAAAGAATCACATTAATCGGGCAATAAAACTACAATAGTTTAGACTATATTAATGAAAATTGCTATTCCTCACTCTTAGACCTTCCTGACTTTAATGAATGGATTCAACTGATAAACTCTTTTCCAAACAATAAAGCTGTTGGACCTTCAGGTATCACTTATGAACTTACCAAACATTTTCATACTAAAGCTTTCAATTTGCTCTTTAAAATTTTTTACATCTATATAATTCTGTCAAGACATTCCTGCAGAATGGAAATTAGCTTACATTTATTTGATACCCAAACCCAAGCCATGGCAATATGATCTCAATAATACTAGGCCAATTACTCTTTTAGAAACAGCAAGAAAAATTTATGTCAAATTTTTAATGAATCAATTATCCAAAATATGTACTGAACATCAAATCCTAAAAGGATTAAACTTTGCAGACCTTCCGCATAATTCAACTATAGATTCACTTCATATAGTTAATAATATTCTGAAATCGTCTGGAGCTGAGACTCATAGAAACAAACTTTTGATGAATCATACTTCCACTTAAAATCTATTCATTCTATTTCAAGACATACCCAAAGCATACGACAGAGTAAACATTTACATACTTCAAAAAGCCATGTCTCAGCTTAAAATTCCCATTAATTTTATCAATATTATCACCAATCTTTTTTTGAACAGAAAAAATAGAGTCTACACATAACATGGCTTATCACCATAATACAATGTTTTAGTCAGTATTAACTAAGGTGAAATTATCTCACCTCTTTTATGAATTATCTACTATGACCCATTATTATATAAAATCCAAAAATCGAATCTAAGATACAATTTGTCTCAAACTTGGTTTTCTGATCTTAATAATATATTGCTGCTACTACTTACATGAATAATACTACCTGGATCTCAAATGACATTTCCAACCTCAAACAGATTATTTATATAGCTGATATTTTCTATCAATTAAACAACATTCAGGTCAACTTAGAAAAATCTTTTGTAATTTCGATGTTACTAAATCAGAATTAAAATATCACTCTTAATCTTCCTACTACCAGAAAATCAATTAGTGATCCAACATAATTTTTTAAATTGGTTTGTAATTTGAGAATTAAATCAATAAGTTTTTCTCTTGTATAAAAAATTGATGTTATCTAGTATTTAGCATAGGTCAGATCAGATTAGATTTAGATAAAATCTGATTTAATCTAAACCTGAAAAATCTGAATTTGATTCAATTCAAATTTGACAAATCTGAATCTAATCTGAATCTAACAAATTTGAATCTGAATTTATATTTAACAAATATAAATTTAATTCAAATTCATATCTAATAAATCCAAATTTAAATCTAAATCAACAGATAAAAAAAAAATTTCTAATTAACTTCTGAGTTTTATTATTAAAAATAATAATAAATCAGTATATAAAATTTAAGTTACAAATTATGTGTACAAGTTGATAAGTTATTACTAATTAAGAAAATTATAACAATTTATTATGTAAAGTTACCTTTTTGAATATAATTTATCTATTTTTAGTAATAATTTATGTATATTTTATGTTATGTAATTTATATATACAAAAATTTAATATGTATATAGATTTTATATATTACAATAAATCATTATTTTTCTAAAAGTTGTCTCTAATATTTAAAACAGTATTTTATTATTAAAAAATAATAAAATTGTTGATTTTTTAACAAAAATAATGTAGTAGTTATGATAAAAAAATATGATATTCCTTCTCAAATAAAATCCAAAGTTTTTACTATAAAACTTTATGTTTATGTCTGCTATAAATCTTTAAACCTTTATTTTAAATCTTTCTACTTTATAAATAATGCTTGGCTTAGCAAGTTTTCTTTAAACTTTCTATTATAATCAGTATTGGCTATTGTTTATAAGTCCAATAAAATTGAATTCTATTAGACTTATAAAATTATTAAGTTCAATAGTCTAAATAATGGAGTTTTTATAAGTCCAATTAGTTCAATAGCCATCACTGATTATAATAATCTTTAGAATTACTAAAATTATCTGTTAAAAATTATGTGATTAACATAATTATTTTTATTAAAACAATATAACAGATGTCATAAAATATATCATTGTAATTTTTTTATTATTATATAAAAGATTATCAAGATTTTAGCAACTGATTATATTATTTTAAATTATATAAAGCTATGTTATGTAATTTAATTGAAGTTATATTAATAGCTGCTAATATATAAAAATAGATATATTATAATCAAATAGGTAAAAATATATTTTATAAATAATAATATATTTATATATAAACCACTATATTTTACCTATAACTTTATATTTTAATTATCTTATCTATTTATTTTATTATTTTTATAAAAATTTTTATGTAATAGTCTACTTCTATGATTATTTTTATTTTTATAATGAAAGTTATCTAAAAAGTAAAAAATCTGAATTTATTTTTGCTAATTATAAATATATAATATGATCTTTATTCAATTAATAATCATTTTATAAATTTAAAGTTATTACATAATTAAATATCAAATTATTAATTTATTTATTATTAATTATATAACAGATTTAATTAAAGTATTATAAAAGTAAATTTTATAAATTTAGATTTTTTTTTATACTTATAAAAATTATAATATTATAATATTATATAAAACTATAAATTTTTATGTAAATGTATTTATTCTATCAGTATTATGTAAATACTGGTAAAATTTTTTATCATTTACACTATTGGTTTATATTAAGTATTATTGATATAATAATAAATAAAAATATTTATTTTAGAAAAATTGCTTTTTTTAAATATCAGTTTATTAAGTTTATTAATATAAAGATAAAATGTACATATAGGTGGTGTTAGTGATACCTGATGAAATTGCCTTTCTTAATATGACGAAATTGACAAAACCAAAATGACGAAACTAGTTTTTTATTAATAACAAAATTATTTTACTTAATTGCCAAAATTATATTTAACTTGATCTAAATTCCTTGAATTAAAATACATTAAAAAATATAATAATTTTATATTTATTCATATAAAAATATTAAAGAGATGAAACTTTTGACGAAATTATAATTTTTCAAAAAAGAGTTTAGTTAGGTATCACTAGGTGGTGTGCTATTAAAATTGAGGTACAGATCATATGATTTACTATGTCTTATACCTTAATTTTAATAGCATACCATTCATATTTAGCTATACTATGAAGATGTATTTTTAAAATTCTAATTATTCATTCAAATTTTTCTTTTTCATAAGATAATTGTATTTAATTATTAAATCTTATAGCTTTTTATTAATTAAAAAAAATATAATTAAAATATATAAATAATCCAAATATATGTATTAAAAAAACTGTTTATGTTAGTTAATTATATGGGAGCTTTGCAGTAGAAAGGAAGAAAATTCTAAAAAATTTTTTTTTGAATTAATATTAAATTTAGACTTATTTTACTAAAAAAATCATAATTAGCTTAGAAAGTAAAATTTTAATTTTTTTATATTTTCCTTCCTTTTTATTGCAAAGCTTCCATATGGGATCTGTGCAAAATCCCAAAGCTCAAAATCCTGATGGCACATAATCCTGACAGTCTAAATTCTGAAATGTCAAAATCCCAAATTGTTACAATCCCGAATGCCATAATCTCGACAACATCAAAATCCTGAATAGTCAAAATTCTGACTTGTCATAATCTCAAAAAATCAAATTCTGATATGTCTTAATCCGAAAGATAAAATCCCGAAATGATAAATTCATCATAATCCTAAATTCTATAATCCCGAAAGATAAAATCCCAAAATGATAAATCATAATCCTGAATATCACAATCCTGAACATCACAATCCCGAATTTCAAAATCCCAAATATTGTACTTTTGATTATTATTTTGCAAGAGTAACGTAATATTAAAAAGAGTCTAGTATGATATTCTGAAAGGTACAAAATCCTGAAACTTTGAGCATAACATTAATCAATATTTCGGGATTTTGTACTTTTTGGGATTTTGAGTTTCGGGATTTTAAACGGATCTCTTTCAATTATATGAAAATTTTATAACTAATTTATAATAATTTTATTTTTTTGTGAACCTATTATTAGTATATATATAACGTGTAATGCAATATATTTCAATGGTTACAATAATGTAGTAAACTGAAAATAATCTCACCGCCTAAGATGGATACTTATTAAAATCTTTTGCTTTTTGACATTTAAATAATAATAATAATAATAATATATAAAATTAATAAAGTTGTTCCTCTCTGATATAATATTTTTTTTATAATAAAAAACCATAATAAATACATAGTAAATACTATTAATTAAAACAAATCAAATAGTAAAAAAAAAAGTTATTATTAACTAATGAAATTCTAATATTAATAGAATGTCAGGATTTTTCATTTCGGGATTATAACATGTTAGGATTTTGATTTTTTGAGATTATGATAAGTTAGGATTTTGACTATTCGGGATTGTGACAATTCGGGATTTTGACGTTTCAGGATTTAGACTGTCAGAATTATATGCCATCGGGATTTTGAGCTTCGGGATTTTATACCAAACCCTTCTATATATATTAAAATTCATTTCTAAAGTTCTTGAAGTTAATATATTCCTTTATCTTTATTGTAAATATAGAAAACATAATTAGCTTCTTATTCTTAATTTTATTTAGAATCTTTGCACATTATTCCATCTGCTTTTAGCTTTATTGTAACTAAAGATGGTTTCCATAATTATTTTTAAAATTTTTAACTAGTTGCAACTTAAGTTATAACACTTTGAATTGCAACATTTTATGAATTTTTATATTAAAATAAATTTACAAGAAGTTGCAACCAAGTTGCAACTTCTTAATTATGTTGCCTATCTTTAATTGTAACGTAAATTGCATTGCTTCAATGTAATGTGATAAAATTAATTTGTAAGATAACATTAAAAGCATGCAAAAAGAAAAATAATGTATTAATAATTCACTAGTATATATGTTATACACAATGAGATAAGCTTATTATTCTATATAAAGTTACAGATAACTGGATTTATGCATAGGTTATATAATAATCACATACGCTTACGCATATGTGATTATATCTACATTCTGTGAATAATCTAATTATCCTTCACATCATATAAAATAACAAGAATTTATTTAATTAGACAAAATTGATGTTGTAAAAAAATTATATGTCTGAAATTTAAGCATTTTATAAGAAAATTGTCAATTTTAAAATGGTTAACAATCAAAAATTTTCTAATTAACTAAAGATTTAAAACTGTTACTTTATTCTTCATTGTTTATACTATCATTATTATAGATTGCTTTATATTATGTTTTAGATAGATAATTTGTATCATAAACAATTATTTGTCCAATAAACTTTTTTATGCTTTTTATTACCTTATCATGAGTTAATTAGATGTTTTTAATAAAAGAAAGAAATTCTAAGAAATTAAATTTTTATTTTATATATTAAATATAATTTTTTTAGTAAATAAGTTTAGATTTTAACATTAATTCAAAAAAATTTTTTTTTTGATTTTCTTCTTTTATACTATAAAACATTAGTTCTAATGAGCTAAAGATAATTAATATTAAATTAGCCATTCCAAAAATAATTGCAATTGAATTTTCAGCTAAATTATAATTCAATAAATTCTATTTAAAAAAAAATAAAGATTTCAGTTTAAAGGTTTGGTCATATTATATGTAGTGTTGTACATTTTTTATGTCCAAAGCATTTTAAGAATGTCCAACACTATGTCCAAAATATTGTCCAAGAATGTCCCGTAACATCACTGGTCAGATCGATAACCTATAATAATAAAAATAATTTACTTTTAAAAATAGATTTATTGATCATTTTATTTATTGCAAAATGCTCATATGATGTCGATTGTAATTCACTTTAACTTTTAACCTAAATTAATTTTGATTTCGTGTATAGTGTATATAATATCAGTTTTCTGTAAATAAAATAAACTTTTTTCTCGTTATTGTGTATACATTGCCAATCGTTATCGTGGTGTTAAATGGATTAAATTCTCCTTGAATTAGCCGGTTGATCACACACCTTAGATTATATAACGTGCCCTTCTCAAAAATTAGCCTATATCATTTTAGGAATAATGTGTTATTAGAAGTCAAAATATTCAGACTTATTCCTTCTGTGCAAATAATGTACTCAGCTTGCAAATGTCATTAAATAACCAAGAAGGTCTTCCAGAATTTCTGGCAAATCACAACTGTTATATGCCTTGATTTCATTAAATTCGTCCTCTGTGAAAATACCTTCTTTGGATCAATTATGAAGCTATTTGAGATTATAAGTTATGGCATTATAACATTATACACAAATAACACACTACCTACATACTGTTCATATGAACATTTGCTCACAAAATTGTAAAGAGCGTCCTCCACAACCTTTCCCGTAGAAGAACCCATTTTCAACTATCCTGTCCATATTTTACAGCGCTAAGACATTCAGAGAAGGTGCATTTTTTACTTCGTCTGTTCAGCAGACGCGAGTTACGTACCACAAATGATCACTCATCACATGTTATATCCACGATTGAATTAGGGTGGCGCCACTAGACTCAAATTATTAAAGTACAAAAAAATTCAAAAGCAGCAATTGCATCCATTCCAGCTCATATAGAAGGAATTGATTGCTTAAATATTTTCTGCGTTATCGCAGGAACGATGTGCCAGACTTTTGCTGTGCCATTGCATGTGACGAGATTCATGTGAATAATTTCACTGCGTCTATTGTACGCGTGATGATTTTCGCGGCGAAGATCAAAATGCCGATTTATAATAAGAAGAGTAATATGTCCGTTTATTTTGGAATATCTATAGAGGCGGGAAATTGATTAGCATCGTAATGACAACCTACCTTATTATTACTTCGTGGAATATATGAGTTCGTTTGATCAAGAAATATTGATAAGTTTGATTAGATTTATTAATTCACTTGATTTTTGCTTGTATTTGCGCAAGACAGATAAAAGGGTTCATAACTGTCTTGTATGATTTGTAGTGGGTCTAAGGTTCAATTTTTGGAATAAATCTTTGAGAAAATTACGTTATTATGATTCATCACAAAAAATCAGATCCGCGTACTCCTTAATCTACGATTACTTTAATTACGGGATGTTAATAACAAAAGCTTGTCATTATTCTTTAGTTGTTAATTAATTTAATAAAGTACTATAAACATACGACCGAACCAATGGATGGCTATATTTCTATTTCGATATTCCGCCATGTTTGACACGTGTTTGACATATTTAATACACAGTTGTTTAATAGCCAGTAAAGAACAATTATAAATTAGGTTTATCGGTAGAAAACCAATTTTCAATCGAAGAATTACAACATTATGTTAAAAACCTCAGGGATGCAATATTTAGTAAAGAAATGCATCAGATTTTAGCCATCATCATCATTTCATTTTATTCTAGATGAATAATTTTGTTGAAAAAGGCTTTATTTGTTTTCATATTAGCGAATATGTTACAATCTTGTATTAATTTTCTTAAATAACTTTTCGAAATTCTCCAATCAACGTATCGACTCGATTTTTGAGCAGTGGTGATTCGTGTAATAGAAAGAACCAATCGGCATCGACTTAATATTTGAGCAAATAAAGTCTAAGTTTTATGTTATCGTGACATATCGTGTATCCCGTGACCAATTACTTTATTTATAATTTGTTCTTGAAGACGATTCTCCTTTTTCTCAAAGTTCAGATTCTCTCCTCTGTCGGTAATATAATTTTGAACAACTACGATTTTATAAATTAAATATAACAGACAGAATTAATTATTTATTATGTTCACAATTAATATTTTTTTTATGAATACAGGTTACTGGGTTCACAATAGAAAAACATTCATTTTTCGGTATGCATCCACACTTTTGATCGTTTATTATTGTAATTTACATATAATTTACATTAATGAAAAATTTTTATAGTTATGGATAATCTGGATCATAAAGATGAAATAACATCATTGCAAAATTCACTCCGAATAATTAAAAAGAGGGCAAGTCAAAATGAAGGTCCAAATGCAGATCGGATTTCACGTCCTGAACATTGTAATACTGAAGTGGATCAAACATCGAATGATAAAATAAAGGAAAGGCGGAGACGTTTAAAAAAAAGAAGAAAGGAAAAAAAAAGATTACTCAAGCTAAGCAGACAAGTGCCACTATCACATTTTCATCATCCACCTCCTCCAAGCTTATTTCAATCTCTACCACCAGAAAGGTTTGATTCAAGACCAAATGTTATTAGAAACGATTATGGCACTGATAGCAGAAATAATAATTATATTGTACGAGAATCAAACTTTAGAGATCGCAGAAATGATGATTATATTATACGAGAACCAAACTTCAGAGATCGTAGGAATGATGATTATATTTTACGAGAACCTAACTTCAGAGATCGTAGAAATGATGATTATATTGTACGAGAACCTAACTTCAGAGATCGTAGAAATGATTATATTGTACGAGAACCTAACTTTAGAGATCGCAGAAATGATGTTTATGTTTTACAAGAACCAAAAGTTAAAGATCGCAGAAATGATGATTATATTGAAAGAGAACCAAACTTTAGAGATCGCAGAAATAATGATTATAATGCAAGAGATCTAAACAGAGATCAACGGATTTCAATGAAATCAGATATTAGTGTCCAACAGATTATTACAACCTATGCTTCGTCGTCATATTTAGAGGTGGCAAACGTAGCCTCTGTTAAATTGGAAAAGCCGTCACAAAAACTTCTGGTATTAGACTTGAATGGAACATTAGTGTACAGGGATTACAAAAAGAGTATTGAAAAGCGTCCACATATGGAAAATTTCTTGCGATATATCTTCGAATCGAATAGCTTTATTGTAATGGTATGGTCATCAGCTCAACCCTATAATGTTAATAAAATGGTTGATGTTGCATTTGGTAATTATGCAAAAAAATTGGCTGCTATATGGACGAGGGATGAGTTTAATTTGTCCCCTGAAGATTATAAAAGAAAAGTCGAAACGATTAAAGATTTGGAAATAGTATGGAAGGATTTAAACAGTAAAACATCAACCATTTCATCTCAAATAGTATGGGATCAAACCAATACAATTTTGATGGATGATTCCTCCACGAAATCAAGAATACAGCCTTATAATGCCATTCATTTGCCTGAATTTGAAATGATAAGATGTAAAAGTATGAATGATAATGATCTGAGTAATGTTATCGAATATTTAACGAGGCTTCATAAACAAAGTAATGTTAGTTCTTATATCAAAGAAAATCCTTACATCCCTTATGACAACAAAACTTCCATTTTTATTAAAAACGAGCCTGGAAATATAAGTAGCTTTTTAGATTATACCAAAAACAAGAAACGAAGAAGGTAGCGAATCGTTTCTTTAATTCAAAGGTAAATTATCAATAAAATTTTAAATCAATTACTTTAATTAATTATATTCGCTGACTTAAAAATATAAATGTCAAATTTAGACGGACATCATTCATCAGCGGGTAAAATGAATTTTTCATTTATTATAACTTGAAGGTAGTTTAAGAAATTGGATTTTTCTTTTTATTATGTTAATAAGTTTCAAATTCTCTTTTTATTAATAAATTTTGGGTTGTTAGTATATTCCTTCCATTCCTTTAAATGAATATTTTTTTTGTATATTTAGATTAAAAGGTGAATTAATTCTTTAAATTTTTATTCGCATGAATAATGTCCTGTTCTTAAAAAAACAGATTATCATGGACGGTAGACACAGTATTATTTTTGTGCTATCGTTCACGGTGAGTTTAATTTTTGAATTCGAGAAATTTTGTTAAAGGTGCGTTAAATTATTAAAAGAAAAACGAATAGTCTGAGCTTATGATAGAAAATTTACAATCAATACTAGGTGAGTACAAAATGTTCATGTAATTCTTAAAGACATAATTGTTCAATCGACACATGTAATAATCCCTCTATCAAAAATTCGTTCCAGATTTTTATTCTTGTTGAAAACGATATTTAAGAAATTGCAAGGCTAGATAAATATAGCCTTTTCTCGAAAACTATTGTAAATTATTTATGATCTTTGAAGTTATCTGGCTTCGCTGATCTTATATCCATGAAGCATTAAATAACGAACCGGTTTGTGATCGTTCTTTGCAGTAAAGTTCTCTCTTATCGCATCCAGAAAATATTGGGTTTAAGATAGACCTTCAGTATGCCAGCAAATAGATTGGTAATAATGAGTCAAATCAAATACAAATCTGTTCGAGATAAATCTGATTTCCAGTTTATACTTCATCAGATTAATCATTTTTTTTTTTTTTATACACAGAAGAAGTAATCATTCGTTCTGTCTTGCATGAAAAAAACCCTCATACCCAAACTTACGAGTACGCAACCCTCAAAGTAGTCATTGAAGCCTTGTTAACACACCGTTTATGTATGCTCATCAACAAGTACACAACCTTTTCCTATACCAGTACGCAACCAGCAAGGTAGTTGGTCCCGACAATCGACTGAATAATTTACCTTCCACGTTAGGCCCAATTTTCAGAATAGTATTTAGTTCACATTTGAAGGTATTCTGTTTCTTCATTACAAATTGAATGGAATTCTAAGAACTTTTTAAGTGAGGGATTTCCGTGCTCTCCCAGAAAGCCACAATAAAAGAGCATGGTCACAGAAATCGCTGACTTTCCATAGTATATATCAATAAAAAAAATTTTAATTTGCGATCACGTGCTATAATTTGTCGCGTAAAAAAAAAGCTCAGTTAAACATCAGTCGCAGTACATTATGGATGAAAATCATTTTCAATAAAAATATATGTAATTTTTCAATACAAAGGTGGGTCTTTATTTATGCTAAATAATGTATTATATAGTTTTTTTCAGTTTAATTGTAGAAAATCTGATAATAGATACCTACAAAAATCAAGACATTTTGATGTCTCTACATTTGTAATGGTTCCAATTTTCTTTCTATTTCATCCATCATAATGTTATTTTAACACTAGGGTAATACTTTAAAATTTAGCAAAGATAGAATGGAGAGATAATATTTATTGAAATATTTCATTAGTAGAAGAATTTGGTATACTTTAACTTTGAAGTATTTTTTTTTTTCATATTGTGATGTTATATAATACATGATTTTTACTTTTTTTTATTGATATGATTAGTGGAATACCTTCTAAAGTTAAGAAGTTTGTTCAATATTATTAGAATTGATTATTTCTTATATTTAAAAAATATAAAAGCAAATAAACAAATATATATATATTAATGCAAAAATTATTTTAATATACAAGTATTATTAAAACCTTTCAAACTTTTAATTAAATAGTAAGCTTTATCATATAGGAACGTTTTCAGCAAAATCAAGTTATGAGATATAATAAATTATATGATTTGTAATGTGATTTTACTTGAAATGCTTCTATATCTTTTTTTTAATAAGTATTAAACTTATAACCTGTTAATATAAAGTTAAATTTATTCAAAGACAATTAATCATCTATTCTATCAAATGTTTTTATTAAAATAAAAAAACATTTTGTATAGGGATGTTAAATGATCTCAAATGACTGTAAATAAATATTGAAATTATGAATTATAGAAAAGTTTAATCGCTTATTTATAATAAGTAACTCTTGATAAATAATTGTAATAATAAATTTTATGAATAATTTATAAAAGAAATATAAACTTTAAAATTGACAATTAATATGAAACCATCAAAATAAAGCCTGATTCTTAGAATTGAATTCTAAGTTTCAAAAAATAAGATTATGGATTCCTACATACGTTTAATATATAATTTTAATAAATATTCAATTAATAAATTACTATTAGAAAGTAAAATATAATGTTAGTAATATAAAAATCTTCTTTAAAACTGACAAATTTATTGGAACTTTTAGGATTGTTTAATTGTATTAAAAAATATTTTATGAGAAATGTTATGAGTTTAAAAGCAAAATTGCTTATTTATCTAGTAAAATATACTAAAAATAACAAAAGGATTTGAGTTTTAAAGTTGATAAATTAATAGTTATAATTAAATGAAATTTTACTAAAAAAAAAATATAAAATATCTTATAAAAAAATGATTAACATTATATGTAATTTCATTTGTTACTGAAAATTAAGATATAAATTATATATGACATATAGAAATCCCATTACAAAAGTCAAAGCTCAGTTTGATCATATGATTTTGATTTTTTATAATGATTATTTGTCTATCATTCTAATTAAAGATGATACAGCAATTAATTTCAAATTACAACAAGTTACAACATAAGCTAAAATTAATTGCAACATATTATAGGTCAAAACTAATTGCAACATATATTATAATATTAAAAATTGCAACATATTAATTATGGTTCTTATTTTTAATTCTAACCTTTCAGAATATATGATTTTTTATTCAAATTTATTAGTAAAGAGAATGTAATTTTAACTTTTTTTGTTGTTATTTATTATAAAAACTTTTGTATTTTTTCATTATTTTTGTTAATAGTATTAGTTAAAAAATATGAAATATAACATTTATTTCTGCTTTAATAGAATTGGATAATATTTTTTTTATTGATAATATTGAAAATTCAAATTCTGAAAGTAAAAAAATATATCAGATAATAAAGTTTTGTCTGATTCTGATAAAATTAAAAGTATAATGAAAATTTTAATAAAATACATTTAAGTAATATTAAATTTATAAAAAATTTTGATAATTATATTGAAGATAAAATTTATGATAATTTGAAATTTAGAAGTTAAAAAAGGTTTTTGAAAAAAAAAATATATATATTATTCTAATTGTTATAAAAAAATTAGTTATAAACAATTTCTCATATATTGAAAATTTAGACAAAAATATGTGGGAAATGATTATTAAAGGATAGTTTATAACTTTTCGAAATGATAAAAATACAAAACGAGCAAGCTCTAATAATAGAAAATTTTTACATTTCAATTATATTTTAATAATTTTATAATTTGTTACATTACATATCAGAATCTTGTTAAAATTAGTTTTATGTATTTAGATAATATTAGGGTTCCTTAAAATTGAATCGAATCAAATATTTAAGCAATTTGAATTGAACTCAAATATTTGATTGAATCAATTTGAATCAATTTGAATTTGATTGAATCAAATCAAATTGAATCAAATATTTGTCAAATCAAATCAAATCAAATCAAATATTTGATTGAATTGAATTGAATCGAATTGAATATAAATTTTTTTTAATTTTTATAATGATATATTAAAATAAAGTTATTAAGAAAATTATTAGTAATTGCACTAAAAAATTTCAAAGATAGCTTTTATAAAGTAAGTTTAGTTACTGGTGAATTTTTACTATTAAACTTAATAAAATAACTCAGCAGTTTCAGTTTTACTAAGAAAACTTAGTAATAACTGCCAACGCGGTTTCGATTTACTAAGAAAACATAGTAATTACTACCATCGCGGCTTTGGTTTTACTAAGAAAACTTAGTAATAACTGCTATTGTAGCTTCGGTTTTAATAAGAAAACTTAGTAATAACCACTATTGCAGCTTCAGTTTTACTAAGAAAACTTAGTAATAATCGCTATCTCAGCTTTGTAACAATTTTATTAGTAAAAAAATATCTCTGAAACTACGAAGGCATTTTTTATTATATTTTCTTAGTAAAATAGCATCTCTGAAGCTGCAGAGGCGTTTTTTACTATGTTTCTTAGTAAAATAATATCTCTGAAGCTATGAAGGTATTTTTTATTATATTTTCTTAGTAAAATAATGTTTCTGAAGCTGCGAAGGTGTTTTTTATTATATTTTCTTAGTAAAATAATGTCTTCGAAGTAACAAAGACATTTTTTATTAAGTAAAAAGGCATTTCTAAAGTTGTAAAAGTGCTTTTTACTATGGTTTTCTTAGTAAAACTCACTCCTAAAGCTTTGAAAATGGCTTTACTATTGATTTAAATCAAATCAAATATTTGAATACTTCATTTGAATTTGATTGAATTGAATCAAACATTAATTTGGATTTGATCTAATAAATCATTCTTTGATTTGAATTTGATCGAATCAAATCAAATATAAATTTGAATTTGTATTTGATTTGATTTTCAAATCAAATATTCAAATATCAAATCGAATTGCAGAATCCTAGATAATATAATAAAGCATTTTTAAGAATATAGTCTTGAAGAATATATACGTAGTATTACTAATAGAGCTTCAAAAAATATGAAATATATTAAAGTAAATAATAGCATAGCATCTAAAATATTTAATTTTTAAAAAATTATGTAAATATATATGGTATATCTTGTATTTTAATAAAATATATATGGGAACATTTCCAGTAAAATCAAGTTATGAGGCATAGTAAATCATATGATCTGTAATGTGATTTTACTGGAAACGCTCCCATATGTTAGTTATATTTTTTCTAACAAGTTATAATTATGCTTCAGTATATTATGATTATATACAAGCTTATAAGGATAAGCATAAAGAAGAAATACATATTATAGCTAAATTAACTTTTATAATATCTGAAAAGTTCTAATACCATTATTTTAATTTATATCTTCAAAGTCTGATCTATGTAAAATTGGTGAAATAATGAAATTAGATATTCAGTATGCTACAAAACATAAAAGAATTAATAATTACAGAAAAATATTTAACTCATTTAAACTGTGCAAAACAAAAGCATGATTACTATAATGTCAATATTAAGTGTATAGTTGAAAATAACAAATGTAATTCAAATACAATTGAATCTTAATTATTATATAAAATATTTAAAGACTATACTCATATCACATATAATTAGGTTCAAATGTATAAATTTCTTACTTATTATAATATATAGAATCATTATTTTTAAAAGTTTCTGAAAAGTACATTTATTTGAAATTTGCAATACTAGTAATTTTTCTCATATAGAAAGATTAATTATGTAATTGATAAAGCTAAAATACCTAATGAAAGTAAACAGAAAAAAGGTGTAAATAATATACTAAGTTTAATTTAGCATACAATTCAAAAATATAATTGTGAAGAAAAATAAATTAGTAATTACATGTAATAATTATATAGGTTAAAACAAATATTATTTTTTATTTATAGTTAATTGATTGTAATATATATAATAAAATTAAATTAAATTTCATAATACTCAGATACACAAAGTTTATTTGTGATAGTTGTTTTGGTCTAATTAAAATTATTTATCAGAAAAGCAAAACAAATACTATACTATAGATAATATAGTTTTAATTATCAATTATTCTACTACAATTCATTTTAATTTTGCTTAGCGTTATTTAAATAGTGAAGATTTTAGTATTATAATTTTTAAAGTTTACTTTCAGATATTCAAAAAGTTACTAAACATTCAAAAATATCATTATTTTTTATTTTATATCATAATATTTAAAGTTGTTTTTTATAAAGATAAAATTAAGGATAATTATAAAAATGCTATAATTTGTACTTTTTATTTTGATTCAAATACTTTATCTCTTATAATTGGTATTAAATCACTTTCTTTGAAAAGACAAGAAGAATTATATAAAGAAATTGTATTATATATTAATTTATCTAATCAAAATATTACGATTTTATGTTAAACGAATCTGAAATAAATTAAACTATAAGTATTAAATAGTCAAAAGTTTTACAAAATAAAACGCCTATTTTTATTTATTAAGTTATTTTTTTTGCTCTCTATGATTTATATAAATAATGCTTTTGTGATAAATTAGTTATTTTTGTATTTTAAATAAATAATATTTTTAATTTGTTGATTTTTATTAAATATTAAAATAATTTTATTATAATCATACATTTGCATATTTTATAATAAAAATAAAATAATTACATTATAAGAAGATAATGTTCTAAATAAATTGCTTATAAAATTTTATCTTAAATTATTAAGGCAGTTTTTAAGAAATCAACCTTTTTCTATAATGATTATCAAAATTGGTTATATAATTTAAATTGTGATTTTCTTGAAATCATATGATTAGCTAAGCTATGGCTTTTGCTGTAAAATTCTTTATATAAATCATAATTTACATTAATCAGTATAATAACTTTTATTATAATTAGACAATTTTTATAGATCATTTTTAAAATTTATTGATTGATAAAAAAAAATCATTTTAATGATTAAATTAAAATAATAAAAAAAAATAGTCTTTAAATATGTCATTTAATAAAATAATAATAAATTAAAGGATCATAAATAAAGTGATAAATATAATAATTAAAAGGAATAATGGTTTTTATTAACAATATTTTATAATGTATTAATAACTAAAAATATATATTTAATAAGTCAGATTCTCAATAAAATTAATTTTATAAAAATATCAAAATTATGTCTTTATTAATTACTGAATATTGCAATTATTATTTATGTTTTAATCTATTATTTTTCTATAATTTACATTTTATAATTATAATTTAAGAATAACTTTTTAAATTATATATATTATTATATACTTGTTAAAATATTTATAATACTCTCAAAAATTGATTTATATTATTATTTAAATAAAAATCTTTATCATTAATATTAAATTTATTTTTAATGTTAATATTATTCAATTTTTTTTTGTATTTTTAATCTGTAATTATCTTAATAAATTAATTAAGAGTTTTTAAAGTTTATAATTGTTTTTAATTTTATTCATAAATTAATCAATACAATATTTTATAATTTAAATTAAAAAAAAATTTAAAGTGATAAGCATTCTTACAAATCAAAATACAGCTTATTTCTTAAGAATCTATATACTTTTAAAATGATAGTATTTTATCATATACTATATTTCAAATTATTAGAAATATTTTAATATCAATTTAAGGTTTAAGTATTGAAAATTTATATAATTTGAATTTTGAATGTATATTATCCTGAAGAAAGTATTTAGATACAGTTTTATATGATTTGCTACTTAATTCTTTTATAATATTAATTAAAATTTTTATATAAATATATAGTACAGGTATCTACACCTCTATTAGTTATAATTTGATTTTATTTTTATATAATTTATATAATGCATTTATAAATAAAACAATATCAATTTTATTATGTCAATCATTTTTATTGTGCAATAATAACTTTAAATTTCAATATGGAAAAAAATAAAAAATTAACTAAATCTGAATATAAATAAATTATTGGTCTTTATAAAGGAGGTCATAATTAAAAAAAAATATAAATAAAATTATCAATATTCTTAAATCAATAATTGTAATATTATTTTTTGTTGCAATAATAAAGGAATCACAAAAAGTTTAAAACGTTCAAAGAAAATAAATAATGAAAATAAACAATTATTAAAAGACTTAGCTAAAGAAAATAATCATAATAGTGTTAAATAACTTCAAAAATTTTTAAAGAAATTACTAATATTAAAGTATCAATAAAAATATTAACTAAAAAATTGCATTAAATTGAAATTTTTTCTCATATTGCAGCAAAAAATTTTTTAATAATTGAAATATAACATATTAATTGATTAAATTAGTATTTGAAAAGAAGTCAGTAGGAAATTTCTAAATGAAAAGAATAATTTGAAGTAATGAATTATATTTTGTAATTTTTATAAATGATAGTTCTTATCATATTTGACATGCTCCTGATAAATAATTCAATATTGAAAATTTATTATTTATTGTAAAATATGCGTTAAAGTAATGATATGAAGTTGTTTTTCAAATAAAACATTCAAACTTTTAGTTAAAGTTAAAGGAATTTTAATAGATTTAAATATATTAAAATATTAGAAAAAAATTTGTTACTTTAGATAAAATCAAATTTTTATAATGAAAATTACTTTTTTTAAAATGATAATACTTCTATTTATATAGCTAAAGATATAAAAATATGGGTTCCAAAAAAGACTTAAAACTTTGTTTAATTGATCATCCTAATCTTTAGACTTGAATTTGATTGAATATTTATAGAATGAATTTGATAGAAAAATTAAAAATGTTCGCAATATCCAAAAAATACATTAGAATTAGAATTTGCTTTACAAGAAAAATAGGCAAAAATACCAAGTACTTTTTATAAAAAGTTGGTTAAAAGTATGCCAAATAGGATAGAAGAGTGTATTTATCGAGATAGATAACCTATAAGTTATTAGATATAGAAATTTAATAAAAAAATATTTATTTTTTTTGTCTGATATTTTTTCAGTGTATATCTAATGAAATAATTATCAATTTAATGAGATTTTGATAAATACATTTAAAAATTTAATAGAAAAATATAGTTTATTTTTCAAAATAGATTTTGCAAAATATCTAATATTATAATTCTTAACAAAAACATTTATGAAAAAATTACTAGTACACATATTATTAGTTAAATAATTTGTTTTATTATACATAATTTTTGAATTTAACATTAAAGTAAACTATAAAAGTATTATTGTAAAAGAATTTTTAAAAGCTTGTAAAATAAAATAATTAATATCTTAAAAATGCTAATAATAATTGTTAAGAATGAAGTGAATAATTAATTATATAACATTATACAATTTTGTATTATCTTTTATATTTCCTTTTTTTATCTATATATATCACTTTATATTTCTACCCCTACTTTTCTGTTTTTACTTTTTATATTATCTGATCATACTATATTTAAAATATTTTATTATTATATTATGTAAATTTATTATTTTCTTGTTAATATTATAATTTATAATATGAACTTTAAAGATAATTCCATAATTATTTTTAAAAATTTCACTAATTGAAACTATTTATGAATTTTTATATTAAAATAAATTTATAAGGAGTTGCAACTAAGTTGTAACTCAAGTTACAACTTACTGAATTGCAATTTTTTAATTATAGTGTTCATCTTTATTATAATATCTACACTATACATAAAATCAAAATGAATTTATTTCATATATTCAAAATGATCAAAATAATTTAATTATTTTGACTATTAGAGATTAAAGTCATAAAATATATTATATAAATAATTTTTCATGTTAAAAAATAAAAATAATAAATTAATAATATTGATCACAATTATTATGATTTATAAAATAACTACTATTCAAATTTTTATGTTTAAATAGATTCAATAAGCTAATATTTATTAATTTTAGATTAGCTAATTTCAAGTTAATCATGATTGAATTATTAGCTAAAATTATAATTCTATAAATTCTACTTTAATAAAGAGGATTGAATTTTGAAATTAAATCACAATTTTTACAAGATTAGCTGATCTAAAATCAATGAGTATTAGCTTATTGGATTTGTCTAAATGTGAGAATTTGAATGATGTTTACTTTATAAGAATCAAAGTAATATATTAACTAAGATTATACATTTTTTTATTTTTTAGATTTTTTTATATATATAAAATCATATAATATGTGAAGTGTTGGAAAATGTGACCAAATTGATGTTTTGTATATTTTAAGATAAATGAGAATTTGTGTTTTAATTAAAACTTCAGTATAATAACAAAAAACTGATATTCATTTTGAATTTATCTTATGATCTAATGATTATCTAACAGCTGATTTTCAAATTATGTAATAATTACAGTATATACTAAAGATAGTTACTATAATTAAAAAAAAAATTGCACAATTGAGTTGCAACTTGTGATGCAATTAAATTTTCTTATGCCATAATTAAGTTGTAACTCAATTGAAATTTGAAAATAATTATAATGATCATCTTTAGTATATATAGTTATAATAAAATTATGATAATCTTTTTAAAAATTTTTTCAATACTGTGAAAGATATTATTATTATATTATAATTTTTTTTGTCATTTATTATGTTATTAATTATATTAACTCCATTTTTTTTTCTTTTTAAGAAAAGTTGAATTTTTTAGTAAGTAAAAAAGTAAATTTTTTTTGTCATTTACCTTCAAAAAGCAACATTAATTTCATTTTTTTTTTAGAAATAACTCTTTAGTAGGCTTTCAGACTTCTAATAAATAGAGGAAGTGTTTTTCTTGTTTTTTCTCTTATATTTTTTTAGTGATATATTATGTTTTAAAATCATATTAGTATTGTTTTTTTTTTTTTTAGAAATGACTTTAAAATTGAACTAACTTAAGCAATATCTAATTATTGATAATGTATAGGTAAGTAAGATTGTGTTTTATATAATATATATATTTTTTTAAGAAACATTTAATAAATGTTCTTTCTTTTTTTGTATATTTTTGGCTTTAAATCAAATAATGGATTCCTAAACTGAAGGTAAAATAATTATCTATTAGATTAAAATTGAAATTAATATTACCATTACTATTAAAATAAGTTTTATATAATAAATTTTCTTTCATTTATTATTTAATATTAATTTTTTTTTATTTTTTTTTTAAAAAAATTATTTTTTTTTAACATTAAAAGTCAACTTTATTTATTTTATTTTAATTTTAACAAATTTTAAAACATTTTATAACAATTTAAATATAAATTTAAAAATCTTTAAATATAAAGAATTTTATATAAATTAAAAAAATAATATAAAGTTAAGGTTTTAGTATATATAGTTGTGAATAGTATTTATTCTTCTTTCTAGATCACTAATATATTTTGAATTTACTCATATAAGTATTATTGATATTTTACAGATAATTCTTTAAGTAATAATAATGTAAAAAAAGTAGAAGAATTAGTAGAAGAAGTATTTTTTTTAAATTGTTATTTTTACTTTTTTTCAGTAAATTTTATTTGAACTATAACTGTTTGAAAATTTTTACTTGATAATTCAAAATAATGATATTAAAGGATTTGTGATATTCTATTAAATGACTTGTTTAAGAATTTACTTTAATTATAAAAAAGACTTTTGAGTTATATTTTTATATATAGTTTGTACTTTGTTATATTCTCTAATAGTTGAATTATAAATAACTTGTATCAAATCTGCAAGATTTTGTATTTCTGATTTTTATATTTTTAATTTAATTAAGCTAAAAATTCTATCTGGTAAAAATTTGATATGTTCAGCAATCATAAAACAATATTTATTTGATTATGAAGTTTATTTATAATTCACTTTGCAAGATATTGAATTATGACATTATTCTTATTTTGTTCTAAGCAGTTATTAACATAAATTATAATATGTTTTTCATCAAAACTATAGTTTTCAAATTTCAAAATAGTGATAAATTAGAGATATTATGATATTCGTTTTCTTTTCAATACTTTCATTTTCATAAATTAAATAATTTATCTATAATTAAAAATGGATTACTAAATTTATTTATTATTTATTTATATAAAATTAAATTTAACTATTAAGGAAATTCTTCTTCATAAATCCCAAAAATAGAAACTTTCTATGATGATTTGAAATAAATTGATTCTTAAAATAAAAATTATCAATGATGTGATATTATTAATATTAATACAGTATATGCAAATAATATAAAATTTAAAATAATTTTTTACTTCTTATTGTGAAAAATAAAAAAGATATATACTTTTAGCAAAATTTTAAGAGATATGATTTTTAATATCTAATAAATTAGAAATATTAAAGTACTTCAATATAAGTAAATCAAATTTTAATGATAATTGATTTTTAGTTTCTAATATATATTGTCTTTAAATAAATATAAAAATATAAATTTAAATGTAACATTAATAAATAACTAGCAATTTATTAATCAGAAAATTTTTTATAGTATAATATTACGTAAAATTTACATTATATAGATTTATGTAATATTATATTATAAATTGATATAAAATTTATGAATTTAGTAAACTAATCCATAATCTATTCATTACGTATATATTCATAATATATGGCTTTAGAATATTACGAAATGTAAAAAATAGCATAATACAATTGAGAACTTTAAAAATATATTGATCATAAAATAATTAAATAATTTTAAAGGACTATGGTAATATTATGAAAATATAAATTTATAAAACACTACGAAGTACATCTATTCGAAGGGCTATGTAAGTCATTAGGATGGTAAAATCCTAAAAAGATATAATTGGTCTTTATGAATTTAAACATAATTTTATTTATATAGTATTAATTAAATTCTTTAATAATAAATTTATCTTTTTAATTATTATATTAAATAAATTTTTTATTAATTTAAATTTTAAAAAGAAATTTTATTTTATTTTAATAAGTAATATTAATTAAAAATTATTTATAAAATAATATTTAAAAAAAAAATCTTTAAAACTAATAATTTTTTTTAAAATTAATCAGGATCAATTAAGATTTTTTAGGACTTTTCCAATTCTATAAATTGTTCATAAATATTTGTGAATGAAAAGATTGTAAATTTGTTTTACTATATTATTATATATTGTTACCCAACTAATGATTAGGCGGACTGAAACACGTAATCAATTGAGTAGCAGCAAGATTTAGCTCAATCTTTATTAAGTTTTGGGAAAGACTTCGGTTAATTCTGGTTTCTGTTGACTTCAGTATTCTTTCACGACTAAGTTTCAGAATTGGCAAGTATGAAGACTTCCAATTCACTCCAGGTGACTCGTAATTTCTTAAGAAGTTAAGAAATTACCTTGATGACGTTATAATAAATTATTGTAATCACGTAGTGACGTATAGCTTAAAGTATTTACAAATATCAAATACTTTAATTTGTTGATGACTTTAACACGGTTGATAACGTTTAAGTAATTTAGAATTTTACTTAAACCAAGATTAATACTAAGCAGGGTGATAACGTTAAGTAATTTACAATTACTTAACCAAGGTTTGACACAAAGTAATTTGATAACATTAAGTAATTCAATTATTACTTAACCAAAGGTTGACACAAAGCAGGTTTTTAACATTAAGCAATTTGTTTGATACGAGACAATTTAGCAAAGAGTTTTTATTATCTTATAAAATTAACTTTCTAAATTTCTATCGATATATGATGAAAAACTCAGCTTATTTATAATAAAATTTCTACACTAAATTGCTATCTATTGCATAAAAAGAGTTTCTAGTTTAGAAGGTTACGCATGTTGTCATGGGCTAATGATCTATTACTTCATTTCTTTATTAACCGATTTGGTTAATTTCGCAGATTACCTTTTGCCGACTATTGTGTCATTGATTCTTGTAGATCAATTCACATGATGATCATTTGCAGATCACTTTACTGCGTCACATTTCCAATTTCTTGAAGATCATTTGGATTACAATATAATTATGATATTTTATAAAGAATAAAAAAGAATTTTTATTTTGTTCTATTAAAAATATATTAATTTACAAAGTATTTATTGGTTTTATTAAAATAGAATAGTTAAAAAATTTTTTTTTATTTTTTACTTATTTCTTTTTTTTAATAAGAAGTTTTTTCCATTCTTTTTTTTTTTGTTCTTTTTTAGAAAATTCTTATTATCATTTGATGATTTTTATATGGATTTTTTAACAATTTTTTTATTTTTTTTTATTTTAAAATTAAGATAGATAAATCAGAAGTGATTTTTAAATAGAAACTTATTATTTTTCTTTATTTTTTCTTGTTTTTTTTAAAAAAAATTCTTAAATTACAATTAAGGTAAATACAGTAAATTAAAAGTAAATTTTTTTAGATAAAACTTATTATTTAAAATAAAAAGCTATTTTTTTATTTTTTATTTTTATTTTTTTTTAAGAAAATTCTCATTTTATAATTAAGATAAATAAATTAGAAAATATTTTTTGAGTAGAAATTTACTATTTTTTTTTCTTTTTTTAGAAAAGTTCTTATTTTGAAATTAAGGTAAGTTAAAAGTGATTTTTAGATAGTTTTTACCTTTTTTTCTTTAATTTTTTTAGAAAAGTTTTTTTTTAAAAAATTTAAATAAGATGATTTTTTAATATTTTAACAATTTTCTTTATTTCTTTATTTTTTTTTAGGATAAGTAAATTGGAGATGAATTTTTTGGTATTCTAACTGTTTTCTTTATTCATCTTATTTTTAAATAAAAAAATATTGTTATGTATTTTTTTTTGATTAATTTTATTATGTAATAATAACAATAAAGGCTATTTTTAAGCTGATTTTAAGCAATTTTAAGGCAATTTAGGCTTGATTTTAATGTTAAATACTGATAGATAACCGATTTTCCATTTAGTTAAATAACTATCAATCATTTAATATGATTTTTTATTGAATGGTAACAATTTTAACTATAACCAATATGGTGCTTTTTTTGGTAATGATCAGCAGAAATTAGACCAAATTTTGGCTAATATTTAACACTTTAAGAATTGACAAATTGGATAATTTTGACTAGTATGTATATATATTATTAATTTTTTATATATCTTTATTAAATTCTATTTTTTTTTAATAAATTATTGTTTATAAATCAACTTAATTTGACTTGTTAAATCAAGTTAAAAACTTTATTAAATTCTTTAATGGAATTTAATTGAGAATTTCTTAATTATATTAAAAAATAATTTATTAACAATAATTTTTTTAAAAAAAAATAAAAAATAAAAAATAAAAATATAATAATAAAATCATTTCCTTCAAATAACGCCTTTTCTATTAAAATACTAATAGTTTTAAAATAAACAAAATTTAAGTTCAAATTATAATAATTGTTTAAAATAACATTATCTAAAAAAATTCCACGTAATTTTAAAATATTGATTCATTTTACTAAAATAAATAAAATTTAAAAAATTAATATGTAATTATTAATCCAATTCCACTCGTCCTTGAAATTTATTTATGATTTTCATCAACCCATTTCTTAATAACGTCAATTAAAGCAACTTCCATCTGTTGATAAACAAAAAAATGATCCACATTTTTCAATTCCGCAACGGTCCACCTTTCATTTTCCAATACATTATTATCCTTGATCCAATGTTTATATTTGCTCGCCTTTGTAAATTGATCACTATCCCCAAATATAAATAATACTTTTGTAGATACGGACGAAAGTAAATTGTTTAAATGTGCTGAATAAACTGATGAATGAAAGAACGTTAGGAACCACATTACAGATAATGGTAAAGATATTAGAATATAGGATATTGTGAATGTATATTGAGTTTGAGATGATGCTAACGATGAAGCTATTAAAGATCCATAACTATATCCCTATATATCGTGTGGAAAGAGAACATTTAAAATTGAAGAAAGAATACCGAATATAAATTTATATTTGTTGACTTACAATGATTATGATGTGGGATATCTTTGGAATTTCCACGTCATTTATTTGAACGGGGTTTGCCAAGAACTTTAATATCGTTCTGAAATCATCACATTCAGGTTCCCCTGACCAACTTGTTCTTCCTTTAGACATTCCACTTCCTCTAAAATTGAACGCAACAGTCAAATAACCTTTATGCGAAAAGAAATCCTCAACCGTCATAACTACATTATTATTATTATTACCACCTATTCAACATTAAAAAAAATATTAATAAAAAGAAATGAGGAAATCAATGTTAATTAAAAAACGAACCTAATGGACCATAAGGATGTGATATTATAACAGCTTTAACTCCTTGTTCTGATACATCTTTGATTTTACGATAAGATATTCTCGCTTCTAATTGAATACCATCATGTATTGAAGGAAGAAAGATTTCTTGACGCGTCGTCATGTTTTATAACAAGAAAAAAGTTGATAATGACAATTTAATTTCAATTTTATTATTTGTACATGAACACGTGAAAACAAATGATGTTCATCTAATCTATGGGATGCTCGTTACACGAACAACCCAAAACAAATCTATGAATTTAAATTGTTTCGAATCATGATTCCCCCTTTTCCAAAATTTTCTCCTTAGTATGGGGGTATTTAATTCTAAACAACCTGAATTACCGGAATATCCTCATTTAAATATTTCAAATTTTCCGAAATCCGAAGGAGAAACTATAACACTCAAAGATGGTCGATTATTAGGATTTAAAGAATATAAATTTCAACATATAACTTCACATCCAATTGCAAATGATTTCAATAAAGAACATGTAATTTTGTTAATTCCTGGTTTGCCCAGCTCAAGATTCTTTTGTCACCCACAAGTCCTCGCTTCTTTACCAAAGAATCCGAATAATTTCTCTTCCCATAATGATGATTCATTATCTGATAATAACACCTTAAATATAAAATTATATGTATTAGAGAGACCAGGCATTGGTTTATCTACTTTTATTAAGAGATCATTTTTGGATTTTTCTCAAGATATAAGTGAATTCTGTGAT
Source organism: Funneliformis geosporum (assembly GCA_946474995.1). NCBI lineage: Eukaryota > Fungi > Glomeromycota > Glomeromycetes > Glomerales > Glomeraceae > Funneliformis > Funneliformis geosporum. The sequence continues at coordinate 26,707 of CAMKVN010000038.1, forward strand.
CAAAAACAAATTACGAATTGCTCTTTAATTGCATACTCTGCTGGTGGTCCATACGGTCTTGCCGCCGCTTATGCAATAGGAAAACCTTCTTCCAATTCTAATAAACCTTTAATTACAAAAGCGGCTATTATTAGTTCAATTGCACCTTATAATGCACCTAGTCTGACTATTCACATGCCTTGGAAATTAAAATTTGCTTGGTGGTTAACAAAGAATGGAGTTGGATTATTATCAGCGATAGCAAGAATGGAATCAAATACTGCTATAAAAGATCCAGTTAAAGCAAATAGAATAGGTCTTAGCACTGGACCTCTATCAGATTTAAAATGTGTTGAAAGTGTTGAAGGTGTAGAAGAAATGTTTATTGAAAGTTCATTAGAAATGTATTCTAGAGGTCAAATTGAAACTGAATGTTATGAATATTCTTTATGGGGAAAAGATTGGGGGTTTCAACTGAATGAAATTTGTGGTGGTGTAAAATGTAAAATTTGGCATGGCGAAGAAGATAGTGGCACAACGGTATCTATGGGTAAATATATTGCTGAACAAATTCCTGGTTGTGAATCTAGTTTTGTTGAAGAAAAAGGTCATCTGCTTTATTTTGAAATTTGGAATGATGTGATTGAATGGTTGGTCACATCATAATGTAATTTATTAATCATTTTTTGATCGCTTAATAATATTTTTAAAAGAGTACCTTTTTGCTCTACATGGATCAACATTCGTATGAAAAGTAAAATCCCATGATGGAATGATGGAATTACGCAAAATCGAAAAATCCGAATTGAAATTATCATCATCAATAAAAATTCACTGAACTGTCTAACTCAGTGTTCTCCTAAACATGATTATCAATGTCCTTTCTTCTATGGTTTAACTCCTTTCATTGTTAAAAACCTTTGATGGCATAACTTTTCTCCATTCTGCTTTATTCCTTGTCTTTAAATAGATGTTGTCTGCGGAGAACAGCTTTGTGATTCAGTGAGATAACGACCTGTCTTTTAACAACTATGAGAGATGTAAAGTGTCGGGCAAATAGGTCTTCATCAAAAAAAGTCACGGAGAGTTTTAATTTACTGATGAAACACGTGAATGACCTCACGCGAATTTACTTCAATTTATGCTCACGTGACAAAATTTCTGAAATAATAATGAATCTCGTATTTAATCAGCTGATAAAGACTCAAAAAGAAAATATTGAGGTATATCAAAAGAATATTCAATTTGAAACTCTTATCGAGAGTCGTGATTCCATTGAACCTTAAAAAGAGGTTTAAAATTCTGAATGCAAGGCCTTGTTTACAGATAAATTTTATTAAATGTTTATAATAACTTCAAGCGCGTCTTACAAGTATGTATTTCATATATCTCATACATTTTTCTATTCTCAGAGAGGTTTTCTATGTACTAGAATTATATAAATAGTGGGTGAAGTCTTGGTAACGTTGTAGTCAACATCTTTAAGTTGTAATGATTATTTTATTTTTTGTTAATATCAGGTTCGAGACCCTATCTTGACAAGCAAATTTCCATTATAAAAATGGAAAAATAAATGTTAATATCTTCAAATTATAATCCAGTCGTACTGTTTATGAACGATGGGAAATTGATCTTGCATTATTATTCGAAAAATCTAGATGTTTTTCATTTATTCAACAACAAAACAATAGAAGAGTTAACAGCATATGTGCTTTAAAGGCAGATCAACAACAAAAAACGAACATTAAAAAGAACCATATCAAAAATCAAAAATCAATTGGATGGTTAATTTTGATTGAATAATGATTATTAGGAGTACATGTATTATTCGTAACAATTAATTTATGTTATTAATGCTACATATACATATATTTGATTCTTTGAATCAAAGGTGGTATCGTTGATCAACTCGTGGAAAAGACATAAAATTTCTACTTAATAAAGATTAAAGAAGCTTGTCAAAAGGAGTTTTTTTTTTGATAATTTTTTTATCAGATAAATTTGTAATAGAATATCTGGTATTACGAAATTAGATGATGAAAACAATATTCTTTACCGAGGTGATATTATGGAGTTTTCACTCGGAAAAAAACTGTGATTCAACATATATATGCATATGCTAGACTATTAAAATCTAATTAAAAATCTTGAATAATTTGGATAATCAATGTAATATCAATTTCACCCTAGATTTATCATTTGTTGAAACTCACTGAATTTTCTGTTTTCCGTTCAACTTTGATGAACTTAATACCGAGAAAATAATTTTGTAAGATGAATTATTTTGACGAATATGTTGTCTTTCAATATGAAATTTTTTTTTTTTGAACTTTTGAGACTTTTTACGAAAAATGGTGTGAGAATTTTTATATTTTCGGCCGGAATTATTAGAGTAATATAAAAAGCAATTTTTTTCTTTCCTTTTTTTTTTTTTTTTAAAGATAATGCGTATTACGCCACAATGGAACAGATGATCAAGTGATCGCACAGATAACAGACGTGCATCAATTTAAAAAAGTTCATATCGATATGCAAATCTCAATCACACAGTCTGCAAATTCAGAGTCAGTTAATTGCAATTTCTTTTTGTGTTGAAGTTTTATTGTTATGAAAGTTACAAAGTTCTGGAGGCAATAATGTTAGTTACCTTTCAATTTTTAAAATAGAATCACCTTGGTTTTTTTTCAGAATTTTATTTTGATAAATTTATAATATCTTAATTTTTAAACTTTAAAGCTCCTCAAAATGATAAAAACTCTTGAAGTAGAAATTACAAAGGTCAAGAACAAGATCAGGTTCATGGCTTTGAAATCCAAAAGAAGCTTCATTATGAAGGCCTTCCGATGGCTTCAGCCATTAATATGTTGAAGAACAATGGCTTTGCAAGATTTCCGGAAGGTAACGAAACCGATGAAGCAGACCATGGATTAAACTATCTATTGAACATTCGAGCTTATGAATTTCTAAAGAAAAAGTAAGATTTGCTTTGATTTAATATATAAAACACGATTTTTTTCTGTAATATTAAGATGATGACACATTCTTTTTATCGTATTAGATGCAAGAAATTATGGCACAACAAGCAAAGTTGGAAAAACAACTTATGGAACTTAAGGAGCAACAATGAGAGGATTCAGGTCATTTTTCCGATCTATGTCGTGAAATTTTTTTTTTATTTTTTTCAAGATAAATGGGCACTTTGTGATAGGAATGCCTAAACTCTTAAAATCTGAAATACATTTACCTTTAAAAATTATATAACAAATTGTTTTCCCACCCTTTTACAAAGCGCTTCTATATTGTAAAACAGTAAATAATTATAATATTAATATTATTGTTATGATTATTAAATAAATAATTTACAGGACAGAATCAGGATGGAATTGAATCATACGATGATATATAATATGAAAACATAATGTGAAGGCAATATTTATTTATTACCCCATCTTTATTATTTTTATTTTTTCTTATATGATATCAAAAATAAATTATTTTAAAAAAATATGTAATTATAATGTTGTTCTGTCACAATACAATCCATCAATTTTTTTATTACCAATTGATTAAATTGCTAAACGATCTCGCAAAACTCGGTGTAAAGAATCGGACGGCCGAAATATTTAAATAACATTGAGGGAGTAACAGTTATAGAAAAAAATAAGTTTTTTTCTAAACGGTACTTGAAAAACGATGGATGGTATTGCAGTTGAAGGAAGAACCTCGAGAGATAGATGAATATTTCATGAAATATTAGAATATTACCTGAAATTGCCAAATTTACCTCTCTTTACCATTTTCGTCTACAATGAACCATATGTGATGATAATAACATAAATGATAATAATATGTTATGAAAATAAATAAATAAAATGTTCCATGTTAGTTCTAAAGAAATACAGAATCAAAAATAATACCTCATGTTTAAGTATATTATAAAAAATAGATAAATATACAAATATATATCATTTATTAAAGAAATTTTGGTTGGTTACTTGATATTTTTCTAAACCTTACAATATTTCCAATTTCAGCAGTTATTTGGTCTTTTTGTTTGGAACAGAAAGTTGCATGCAATAATTTAAGAAATTATTTGTAGTAATTGGAGGATGAAGATTGTAATAGGTTCACGTACAGGTTTAACTTTATTTCTAAATTTCAAAAAAGGGTTTCTCACCAATAAAAATCATTCCAAAATAATTTAAAATAATTTAATTTACAATTCTGCTAACCAACCAAGACAAACAACTCCTGAATTCATAATATTTTTAATTATTATTGACAATAAATATAAATTTCCAATAAATATCAAAAGAAAATTCCGCGTATCCAATTTAAAATAATGCAACTAAAGTCAGTTATTTAATTAAGGTTTTGGATTTATATTAAAGAATGCGCCAACCCTTGAGAAACTTTTTTTTTTTTAGGATCATTCCACACCTTTGCATCTTTTTAATAATTGTTGAACCATATATCAAAGAAAATAAACACATGAAATAATTTTTAAAAATAACTGTATGTGGCTTAAACAAAAATTTTTATCAACTACTTGACACACGTGGACGAATTCCAAGCACATTCACAGTTCTTTCAAAAAAAATTGTATATACAGTATTTTATTAATGTTGGAAAAAAAAAACTTGTAATGATCACGCGGTTTTTCCTAAAAGTAAAACGCGATTCTAGGAACGTTAGTTATATCGAAATAATCGTACATTTATAGTTGACCTGAAACAAAAGGTTTGGTAAACCGAGAGATTACATTGTTTATGAAAGAAAACGTTCCGTAAATGGGTTCTTTAAAAGGAGTTTTGCTCACTTGATATTTGGATTAGGAACCATGTTATCAACCTTTGGCAACTTTCTCGCTCGACATTGACAAGGTTCTTGTAAATTTGGATCTCAACTTCACGTGTAGTTTCTAGAACCTGAACGGGAACTCATGTTACTCACAAGAACAATTAGTAATAATCCTTTGTTATGTTATAGAAGCTCCATTAGTTTAATTGGTGCTCATGAATTTTTAAATTATAGATTAACAAATTTTTCTTAATTTAATCCGAAGGTCCTATTATCACGTAACATAAACCGATTATACTTGTTACTTTTTAATTTTTAAGCTATCATCTGATAATATCACACAAATTCAGAAAAATCACACAATCACACTGCGTCTAATTATCATTTTAGTTATCACCAAATTGCTGTATCTTATACATACACTGAACAAAGAATTTTATGTAATTCGTATCTGCACACAAAAAAAGAAAAACATTAAAGGAGTAAAAAAATTTGAAGATCAAGAATATGGGGTGAGAATCAACAGGATAAACAACCTGTAAATGTATATGATAAAAATAACATTTGATTTGAATAAATAAATACATCTTATGCAAGTAGAATGTAGTATCCCCAACGAGATCGAATGCTCTGTGGTCGTAAAAATAGGAAATTAAAAGACGCGTGCGAAGTATTATTACGATATGTTTAATTCTATCATTCATTTAGAATGACGCATCAATGATGAATATTCATCCCATGTGGTTTTTATCAATTTGACAAAGTTTGAAAATTATGGTTTAATTTAACTTTGAACAAACCACATTTATCCGGATCAATAAAAATTGCTAGTAAAGAAAGCATCTGTGCGAGAATGTAATACGGATTTTGCGCGGGTGAAATGAATTAAACCTTGATGAAACATGTATTGTGCGTATATTGGTGATTATTGATTGTGTTAAGTAACAGCGCAATGTGATGATTTCGAACAACTTGATCTAGTCATTTTAATCCACACGTTTTTGATGTGGAAATCAAAATAAATCAAGTCTCTTTGAAACATTTCCTACAATTTGTTTTAAGAAAAAAAATATATGAAACCTTTAGATTCTGTGTAATAATTGCGATAAACTAGTTAAAGCCTCTTAAACATGTCTTTTCCTTTGAAGGTAAATAAATAATAACAAGCATTTTTTTGACATTTCGGGAAAGTTTTTGAAAGATGGTGGCATCATATGAATATGCTTTGAATTCATCATCATAACCGTATATTTTTTTTAGAAAAGATAAATTTGTTGTCACATCAATTTAATATTTTTTTCTCTCATCACCATTAAAAATATTATTTGTTGAAAAATTGAAAAAATTTATTTACATTTAAAAAATTCACCAAGAATTTTATAGGAAATAATCTACCATAATAACCGCATAACACACATATTCCGGTCATTATTTTTCTTTTTTTTTTTTCTAAATCAAAAAAAAAAAAAAAATTACCTAAAATCTTGGAAAAATGTATAAAATATTTTTGTTTCAGATTTCGCTTACCATAAATGGAATAGCAAATCCCTTTTAAATGATGCCTTTCAAGTATTCGGCGTCTGTTGGGTTACATTTAATTTTCTGTAGGTATCTAATTTGCTGAGTACTGTCATTGTAACAGATTAACATTTACTGCGCGCAAAACATGATACACGTGTACAACCATGTTTTTAAAATCCAAGTTTGTAAACTTGATTTTTCTTTATATCTTTTCCTAATAAACCTTTCTACAAGTTTGTTGTACGAGGAAAAAAATGACAACACGTAAATATTTGATGACAAATTTGATAATGAATAATGAAAGAGAGAAAAAAAAAATACAAAACTTCGTAATTTATCTCGTATCTTTTGCGATATTTCGCGTTATCAATTTAATATTTCTACATATTTCTACCCTTCATAAAAGTTCATAGATTGATAAAATCAAAAAAATCAATCGGACACAATTCATTCTTATAGGATTAAAATTTTTTTCTTTTTTTTTTTTTTTTTTTTTTTTGTAAATAATTGTTGACACTAAGCCGAATCCAAATAGTTAAATGGCAAGAATTAAAAATATGTGCATGTGCTTACATACTTGCATATCCAACTCGTACTCCGTTTATATTACTCCTTAGTGCAACAGTACGAGTGATTAAGAAGAACCATTTACCGCAGTTTATCGAGTTTTATCGTGACAGGTTCAAAAAAAGCGACGGGCACGGGCGAATGTACATTTCAATGAGATCTTTTTCTTTTTTTTTTTTACGGATGAGCGGATAAAAGTAATGAAATCAAGATACGGATCTTTTTGCTTTCGCAGCAAATTTGAATGTTATTCTCTACAAAATTCCACTAAATTAGGAAACTTTCTTATCTCATGTATGTTGCATATCTGTTTGTGCATCAACGCTTTGATGACAACCCACTGTCATTCTCATATATGAAAAATCGAGAAAGGATAGAAGTAGAATTGAATTCTCACATGAAACCTGTCTTATTGTAAGAATCAGCATCTTTTTATTAATACAATCTTGATGAAGTATCTTTTCGTAAAACATAATTCTTGGAAACTGATTTCAACCGTTTCGCATAACGAAAATGGTGCGCGTATCTAAAAATCATAAAGCACGGCATGATCGCAATTAAGAGTCCGATCAAGATTCACCCCAAAATAAAATTTTGTGGTTCTTGTTCTATTTTGTACCATCACCATCAAATAAGACATGAAATGGTATTTTAAGTGATTCCGTGAAATATTCATTATCGAATTTACTAATTAAAAAGCCTATAATCCCTCTTATTTTATTTTTTATTTTATTTCGTCGTTATCAATTTTAAACTTTAATATCTATGACGCAGTAATATGCGTGTAAAAGAATTGCCGAATATGTGTATTGGATTTTGAATCACGTAGCACAAAAAGAATTAAAGTTTTGGCCTTAAAGGTTTTTTGAATGCAAATCTTTTGATTTAAACCAAATAAGGTTATGTTCTTATTTTCGATTTAATATATTATTTATATATTTGTATATAAAAAAAAAAAAACAAATAATTAACGTTGTAGGGAATGGGGAGAATAGGTTTAGAAGGAACATGACCATGGTCCATGGAGCATGTACAACCATGTGATAGCATCACAATATTGACCAAGGAAAAAAAAAACTTGCCAAGTTTTAAAGTAGGAATTTTTTTTTTTTTCGAATCGAACTCATCGAATGCATCGAAATTAGATTTCCGTCATTGCTTTGAATTGGGACACGTTTGCGTTATTTGGTTCAGGTATGCATCCAGTATTTCTTTCGGAGATGTTTCACAAAATTCTCAAAATATCTAGATTATTATATTTTTTTTTTTCAGATTTCTTTGGATTCAGGTAAAAGAACTTGACAGAACCTAGGGGGCATAACATGTATTTTGTCAAAAGTATTAAACATTTACCAATTACGACATCTCTATCAAGAAGAGAAAAGATTTTTTTTTTTTTTTTAATGAAAAATTTATATGGTACCAATGAGCAAGAAAAACCTGTTTGATATTCTTATAATAATTATTTGTTAAACAACAACAACAACAATAATAATAATAATCTAATTACTGAAAACATATGTCCAAATTTGAATTAATTTGTGTTCGTTTCTTTGTATTCAAATTCATATATGCACATGTTCTGTTCTTTGTATCCAAACCAATTGGGGGATTCCTTACACAGGTTTCTGTTTTTATCATGTCGCAAAAATAATTATATGATTGCTGGGTAATTTTTTTCTCTCACTTCCTCTCTCCTTTTTTTTTTATCGAGTCAACTTTTTTTTCAAACAGAATTTCTTTGTCAAAAGTCACCAAAAACTGCGGAACAGTCCAAATGTGAAGATTATCATTTTTAAAGTTGCATAAGTCGATGTGCTTTTGTAGAATTGTGAAACAACACTTATCCCCGAGTGATACGTTCCACCCAAAACATCACTTTTGATGTGAATTATAGGTGATAAACCGAAAGGTGATCGGGGTTAGAGATGTCACACACCATAACCATAATTTTTTTTAAAGGTGTAACCATGTCGGATTAATTAACGCCCGTGCTTTTCTGATTTTGAATTATTTCGCGTCTCGGTTGGATTGCTGCGCCTCGCCTTTATGCAAAATGTCCGGGTTTACATGTAAATCTGTCGGATAATGCAAATGACATTCATCCCTGTCAAATTTGGTTAAGGTAGAATCCGCAGCATCAATTCGAGTTTGAATTGGAAGTTTCCTTTTAATAACGTTCCACGCTGTGGTACGTTGTTATCGATCGGATTAACCGAAACGCACTCTCAATTAGCACGTTTGAAGACCCAAATTTACGCCATTCACTACAACTCACATATCTATAATGGAATGTTAAAAGGGATTTGCGAGAGATAATGCCTGATAATTTCGTCAAACCTTAATTCATTCTTTATTGTGATTCTCATTTGAAATACATGAATTTAAACTTAATTAAACTCATTTATATTATACACTCTCGGGAATTTTTTTTTTTTTTTTGCCATTTTACTGCTTGGGGTTCCATAAAAGAATCAATCTAAATATTTGGAAATTACCCATGAAAAACAATGATGGGATGCACATTGAAACCGGTTAGACCGGGATTAAAAATTATTTTTAGAAATTATATGATTTTATTTATATGTAAAATAAACAAATAAATAATTATGTATACCTCCGCAATTAATGTCGACTCGTGACTTTGTCGCCGCAGCGAGCGATCCATATCTCCACGGTGGGGATCCCCGTGAAAGAGCAGAGCTTCAAGAAATGTCATTCTCTTCCGGAATAATCGTTAATAAAACGTTTGACGTTAGATCTCTAGATCCTTACGACCTAGCTTATGTGATGATTGATATATTGTGACGTTTCCGAACAAAAAGTTTTGTTCACTTCATTAAGAGAGGAGGACAAAGGGAAAAAAACCCCCTTGGATTTAATAAAAAACTTTTAAGAGGTTTTCTTTTACCAAACTTGTTTAAATTCATTCAGGATAATTCTTTTACCGGCTTCACAAAAACATGAATATTCGTTGACGTTATAATGCTACGTGTCATCGGTGGGTAGCAATAAATAAAACGGCCATTTGGCGCATTCCTCTCTTTGGAATCAAGCCCAATGAATGAAATCATGTGAGGTGATACAAAATAAATTATGATGAAACGAATCGATCTACATCCCAGTAGAATCACCAAAATTTTTTTCACATGCTAAATAAGATTTCCATCATCTCCCCTCACGTTTGGGATTCATTTTGTCTTTTGGATAATTCCATCTTCCATTATTGCTTGACAAAATGAAAATCAAATAAAAAAAAAATTTTCACACTTCTTACTTTAAAATAACACATGTATTTTTAACCAACCGGAAATCTTTTTTAATTTTAAAAAGATTTACGGGCTTTGTTTTTATTGTTATTTTTATATTTTCACAAGTTTGGTAAGAATATGGTAACGATTCCCCATCCCATTAAAATGTCCCTCACAGTCGGTTTTAATACTAAAAATTTTAAAAACCACAAGACCAACGATAGATTAGGTTTCATTCTCCAAAAAAAAAACCATTCCTACAATTACAAGGTATTTCTAAAAATCATTTAGATCGATTTTAATCGGGATTAGTTCCAAATTTTCCATGATGTAATTTCTCTAACCAATCATGGCGGATTTTCGTTAATCTTTTAGTCGAGAAATTTTATGGTTGATTTGGCGTAAAATTTATTAACTCATTTGGTTAGAATATGATAACGTTCTTACCATTTTGTGAATGATTGACCCTTTGGATTAGCTAACATTATTTGGATGGGATGTGATTCTTTGTGTGTGCCATGTGGTTTTTTACTGAGATTTAGCAGATTTGTTGTGATGATAAAAGTTAATGTGATGATACTATTGGTGATTTTTGAGATTTTGAAATGTGAGAGTGATGGATGGGAGATTACTTAAAGTACATGAGACAAGAAGGATAATGATCACCAAAAAAAATTATATATTTTAATTTTTTTTAGAGTATTAAAATAACTTACTTTTGAAAATGAAACTTTTTTAAGGGTTTCAAAAATCGCCTTTTCGTTTACTCACATTCATGCAATCCTATTCAATAATTAATTAATTAATTAATTAATTAATTAATTGATTATACCTTTCATGCATATATTTCATTTGCAATGTGTATTATTAAAATATCACACCTGATTTTTAAAAAATGAAAAAAAATAATAATGGGGAATACTTTTTTTTTTTTTTTTTTTCTTCCCCAATCTATTTTTTTTTTTTTTTATCAGACTAATCATTGCTTATCATTGTTATGATTTTCTTTGTCTCATTTACTATCAATGTTGCTATTTACAAAAAAAATTTTTTTCAAGTTTGAACGATTTTGTTCAGGTATTGTCTGCGATTAGCGTGGGTTAGGTAAGAAAAGAAACTCTGAAGATTATCTAATTATCTCCATATCTCGTAAACTGACTGAACAAGATTTTTTTTCCAATGTACACGAAGGTGTAAAAACGTAAAATAAAAAAAAAATTTCCATGTTGTCCATAATAAGATAAGCCTCCTTTAATAGGAAAAAAAATCTATCAAACAAAGACCCTTACATAATATAAGAATTCATAACAATTACTTGAAAATATGTATAAAATATATACATACACCTTTTTCATATATTTATTTATTTGGTTTTGATGTAACTCCATTTTCAATTTATCTATGTAAAGGACGTTATCCGATATGAACTTGTACTTCACAATAAAACAAACTTGTTTACATCAATTAACGTTTGAACACTATTATACTCAAGGAAAAAAAAGTCTAAGCGTTGTATATTTTTTTTGTTTATTGTAAAATAAATTTATTTACCTTTAACGTGGTGATCACATAATAAAACAAGCGAGGTGATGATTTCCGATCGCGGCACAAAGTTGTAGCTGTTTATCAAAATGGATTTCGACCAATGAATTTTTGACAGGTTGCTCGTTGGAAAACTTTTCAATTAAGGTCTCCAAGAAGTTTAAATCCAATTGTGTTAATTCACATGGTCTATAATAGCATTGCTCACGATACGGAAAGACGAAGAAAAAGGTTAAATAATAAACCTGACGATCCTTGGACAATACACAAATGAAATCCAGCAAAAAAAAAATATATTAAAAAAAATAAAGAATGAGAAAATGATTCTGCTCCACATGGCTTGGCATGTTTTTCCTTCCACGAGACATTTCTTTCAAGTAAATTTCTTCCATGATGACCTCCGTGCAGCCAAGTTGGAGCCTCAATCGAAAAAAAAGGGGGAAAAAAGGAAATTGAAAATACGTGCAACAAAATATGCAATGTTAATTAGGTGCATATAATTGTATATTAAGAGGAATAATAGATTTAATTGTTCAAATTACGTACCTTATTTTTTTTTTTAAAGTGTGTGTTACAATTTGGTTATGTAAAAAACCCCAAATCTTTCCAATTTGTAACCGAACGCCCTAAACGTGAAATTTACAATGGCTGGCTAATCCATTTTAACCAGTAGGAAAATTATTTTATCGGTCGTTTTAAGTAAGTATTACGCGAAAAAAATAAGCTATTATAGATTAAAATGAAGATTCAAAGAGATTCGGTACCATTTTGACTGTAAGTCGTCATTTGAACTTTTTCATTCGTGCCTTTTAAAATCCCTCATACAAAAAGAATTCATCCCATGCATTCATTGTTTCAGCATTATACCAAATAAATGAACGTTCTTATCGATATGAGAGAGGAGACGGTGGACTCGCACTCTGTCAAGAACCATTCAATATTGGAGCCTTTGTTTTTATAGATTTATAGATGGAACTTTATCTTTTATTTTTTCCTAATCCTTGGATCAAAAACCCACATAATACACAACAGCAATCAATGTAAGACAATGGTTTAAATATTCGTCATATATGGTCCTCAATGATTTCTCACCCCCTTAATTTTTTCATTTTAAATTTGTAATAACGCTAAACTCTAAACGTTTGTTATTCGAGACCAAAAAGATTCACTTATCTGAAAAAAATCATTTATCGCATCGAAAGGATAGAATAATGAAATTTTTTTGATGTTCAAAAAATTCAATTATTTTTAACGAATAAGAAGGTGGTTCATCTGCAACCAACATGCTAAATTTGTACAAAAAATGGGAACAAATGAATGCTCAAACCAGATTGTTTTCAATTGTAAAATATCGATGATAACATCATGCTTTTTGGCTTACCTGAAAAAAAAAACATAATTTAACGTTTGTAACCTATTTTCAATGCAATGCATGAAAAAAAAAAAATTAAATTTTTTTTTTTTTTTTTAGAGATTTGGAACAACAATAGAACAACAGCAATCGTTTATCTCCCTCTCAAATTCACCCAACTAAACCTTTTAAATTTCGACAACAACGAAAAAACCCCAACCACGCAGACCAGGGATTTACATTGTGCATTTATCTCGTCCACGGCTAGTATTCCGCTAAAAAAATTGACGCAATATTAGTTAAACTTAAAATACATTGATCCCTATAGTTGGTAACTATGTAACTTGGTCGATACAAATCGTATCACAAGCTCCTATTAATGACGTATTTCTATCTATTGTTTATTCCATTTTTGTAACAGAAATATAAAATTTTCAAACCCTATTTTCTGGAAATTTCCAATAAACAATCCTGTTAAAAAAAAGCTTTGGAATTTAGCCACAAGTATTACTTTGGATTGCGCCGGACAAATGACTAAAGGGAAAAGGTAAAAAAAGTTTGAAATTTGTAATAGCCAATGGCCTTGAACCCATGACTCGAAAAAACCATACAACTTGCTTCATATTGTTCTTTTTTTTTCTTTCTCCAAATAGGAATCAATGCAAGCTTGGATGAATTGTTCCTAATAAAATCCTGAACATAAACGAGAAACGTAAATTCATCATTGGTGTTTGAAGGAACGGCTTGATTTCCGACCAATAATCCAAGTTCCTTTAATCACCGACATATTTTCATTCCAAATTGTGCGGATCCGTTGTGCTTAGCTTATCAGGACCTATTTTAGTTCAGACTTCCCCCACTATTATCTACGGGCATAGGTTGAGTGACATCGCAATGATGACATGTGATTGTGATATGTGATATGATGGGATGTAGATGTATGATGTGACGGTGATGCAAGGTGATATTAGAAAAAATGTTCGTTGTCACATTCCTTTGAATTAGATGTGATGTGTTGTAAAAAGTTCTTTTCAAAAACAATAACAATAATAATAATAAAGATAATAAAAATAATAAAAGTAACTTTGAAAGGGGGTTAAAAACTAAAAAAGAAAGCCTCCTTTTTTTCTTTTTTTATTTATTATATACAGTGAATAAAAATCTTTTTTTTTTTTTGAAGTAAAAAAGCCATTTCTAATATATGGATATCAATCAAAAAATTATTTATGTGCTTTACTGTATATATGAAAAAAAAAAAAAAGAAATATCAGAAATTATTTTAAATTATTTATGTTATGCGGGAGGAAGATTTTGACTAATAGTTGTATTTTTAACGCCACAATTTGTATTAATTGAAATAAAAAAAAAAATAATAATTGACAATATATATTAGTTTTAATTTATACATTTCAATTGGAAATTTTGAATGAGTGAATTAAATAAATAGGAGCTTCCGTTCCTTTCTTCCACCATAAAAAAATTTTTTTCTTCAAAAAAAAAAAAATCATCATCAATACGTTATTATCATCCATCATCATCATTCCTCACAAACGAATATTATTTATCTCTTCTTCGTCGTTTTAAATACGCGAAAGCCAAAACATTAAATTTTTTTTTGAATATCTGTGAAGAAATATAAGTTTTTTATTTAATAATAATTTTTACATATATATATTTACCCTTTTTAAATTTTCCAAGCAAATAATCGTTTATTTCAACCAATATAATAATGAGCACAACCACAACAACCAAGACTGTTACTTCCTTTGCTAGACCCGTGTTTTTAATAAAAACCACGTTTGATAATACAACCACAATCACACCCGCCATGGCAACGGCTTCTATGGCTGCAACTTCTCCTACAACAGGTTCATTGTATCTGCCGATTCAACAAAAAAACAGAAAGAATCATCGTTTTCAACATAAACATTTACGTAAACCTCAGTCATTTGACACTTATCTTCCCACTTCAACAACCACCCCTTCTTATGGCTATTATCCGAGGTCTTCTTCGCTGTCTTCTTCGTGCTCCTCAACATCATCTCTGGATTTCAATGAATATTCCACAGAAGATATGATGTACGGTTATGGTTCATCGAAATCAATGAATTCCACACCGTCAGTTCATTCGAGTCCTCGCCTTCGAAGGGGCTCATCCGCAGTAAAATTGGTTCGTTTCGCTGGAGCTGAAGTAAACGATGATGGCAGCAGCATTGTCAGTTCAAGCAGCAGCAGCAGCAGCGCTGATGATTGGGATCCACGAGAAATTGAAGAGGAGGATGATGAGGAGGTCTTTTATGTTTCTCAACCACGAACATATATTAGCTTTCACAAGAAATCTCTAACATCTTGAGCAAAAATCAATTAAATATGTGTTTGTTTTTTTTTGGTTAGAATAGCTTGTTTTCATAACATTCATGATTGATAACGAAATTGGAACTAACAAATGAACATTTAAACCATTTTTTTAATTATTCTTTATCGTTTCTTTTATTTTCAGTTGGTGGGTTCGTTCAAAAATCAAAAAAAAATCAAAAAAAAATTTCCTATTTTTAATTTTTATTCGTCTTGACTTTATTCTCTCAAAACAAAAAAAAAAACAAAAAAACACAAAAATTTCAATAAAAACAAAAAGGAGCAAGCCAAAAACTTTTGTATATACAGTATATCTATCGATTTTTTTAATCTCTTCTTTCCATCGATTTCATTTCTTTAGTTAGTTAAATGGATATTATTATTCACGAACATTTTCCAATCAAACAATTCAAATTCAACACATAATCCCAACTTCAACTTAACCTTTTCGCACGTACCCCTTTTTTTTGGTTTCCCAAAAATGATCATTGGCCGACGTCTTTATTTTTTTATGGTACATTAGTTGTGCGCCAAAATAATACTTTAAAAAAAAAAAAAAATTCTGCACAAGTTGTAGTAGTAGTTTAACCCCGTTTAAATTAAGCCTTCCGTTTATTTTTTATCTTTGGCGTAAAACCCAAATCAAAGAAACATTTTTCGAAATCGTAATTTTAAGTCAGATCTGGTGGAGATGTAATGATGGCTAGCGAGAGAGAATGAAATGAAAAGGAGGAGGAATGGTGGAGCGGGGGAAAAAAACAAAAATCCAAAAAAATTTAAAAATTAAAAAAATTTGTAAATCATTGTTCCTTAGCTAAGAAAATAGTTGTTCTTTTTTTTCTGTAATATAATTTTTTCAACTTGTAAAAATAAAAGTTTGCAAAATAAAATTTTGCGAGAAGTTTTTGAACCATAATATGTGTGTAATAATATCATCATGCGTTTTCTCGTGTTTTACCTTGTGGCGTGCCATTGATGTCATATTTAAAGTGGCTAAAGTTCTGAATTCTTGGTGCGGTGCATTGCGATTTTTTTTTTTTTGTGTAAAAAAAAAATAATGAAATAAAATACTTTCCCGCCTTTAATCGAAACGAATTCGATTTTTTATTTTTTTATTTATTTATTTATTTTTTTTGGAACACTTCTCAGCGTAACCGAATCCCATGCACGACCATGGTTACAAAAAAACCAGTATTTCGTTCAAAAAAGTATGATATCATAATTCTTTTTCCCCACTTCTGGATGTTTATCAACCTAGAAAGAATGTTGTTTTCTTTTTCTTTTTTCTCTCCTTTTTTTCTTATTTTTTTTTTTTTTTAAAAAAAAAAGAAGAGAGATAACAGGACAGGGTATGCAAGAATAAATGCAAGTAGATCGTTACTAATTCCATTTTCCTTGTATGTAAATAACATGCATGCGCATGTATTGTAGATTCTTTATATATTACACTTTTGGTGAAGAAAAAAATAAAAAAAGGTTTTACATTGGAACTTATGGTTTCCTGTGAACCAGATAATGAAATTTTTTTAAACCACCAAAAACCACCACTTCGACATAATTGGAAAATGACTGTGAAGAAAACCACATGAATCGGAGAAATCGGAGGTTTGCTAAATACGGCCGAAATGCAACAAATGAACGATTCGATTGGGGTTGATGCTTCGCCATCAAACATAAAATCGATTCGAATTTTTTCTTTTATGCGTTATGCGATTTTATGCGGTTTTTATGCAATTATGCGGTAATGCGTTTAAAAGTGCTTTACCAGAAAAATAAACATACCAGTAATACAAAAGATGGCACAAACAAGTTGGATATATTAATAGCATTTCCGTACATGCGTACATGCGTTATATGCGTTATATAGGGTAATTCCAACCTTAATCAGAATTCGATAGTAGTCGTGCATGAATGGTATGTATGTTTTCGTCAGCGAACATTTTTTTTTATTTTATCATTGACAATTGCTTTTTTTATGTTTTTATTTTGCCCAACAAAAAAAATTGGATCAAAAATCCAAAAACTTTATTTTGCCACACATCTCTTTTTTTTCATATTGTTTTATCAATGATTGTCCCTTTATTTATTTATTTTTTTTTTTTGTTAAATTGTTTTTTTAGGGAGTTAATAAGATTAATTAATCTTTAATTCCTTATCTCAAAAAAAAAAAAAAAAAAGTTTAACTTTATTGCATTTGAATAGGGACGTTTTTTTTATTTACAAAAAATACAAAATTTATTTTTAATCATTATCGTAGTTAGGTTAATATAATCGGGTGATTACAATCGGAATTATAAAGCATAAATGATTGGTAATCCAAGTTTTAGCCATTTATAATCAGCTGAGGTTTTTTTTTTCTTTTTTTTTTTTTCTGCAAGAAGTTGAAAGCAAAAGTTGTTGAAAAACAGGAAAGAGAATAAGGAAATGGATGTTATCCAAAAGTATGATCGAATGAGCCAATCAAGAATCGTCCAACTTTTTGATTATCACAAACTTAATTTAAACGAAAATGAGAGAGGGTCACGGGAAGGGTTTCTCGAGACAAGAAATTACCAAACTCATGTGAAATTAATTATGTTGTTACCCCCATTACATAACCATCAAACTTTTGGCAGGATTTTATACAAGAATAAAAAAAAAATTTTCTTTTCTTTTTTTTTTTTACATTTTCTTGTTTTGTTTTCTTGTATTTCGCAGATTATTATTATTATTTTAAAAGTCTCGGCCGTTAAAAGGATTGGTCGAAAAAAAGAAAAAACGATTTACGTTACATTATTTATCATCATCGCGTATTACGATAATATTTACCCGCTCCAAAAAAAATTATTTTGAAGTATTACGGTAATTAAATATTTACCCCACAGTATTTACCTTATTATACAAACAAAAAAAAAAAAAAAAAATTTTTGTCGAAAAAAAAAAAAAACCATATGACACGTCCGTCTATCGAGTTTAATTTCTTGAATTTGTTGATGATGTTACATAATATACATAACAACAAATCGGCAAATACTTGTTTCCGAGTTTATCATCGGATAAGCACGTCTTTGGTTACAAAAAAAAAATATCAGGTTTACCCCACCCCACCCACTTATTGCTTTTTAAATAAAGAATTCTTTACACAAAATAAATTTTTTTTCAAAATTAAATATAAAGTTTAAAAAAGTATTAATTAATTGTTTACATTGATGACGAGATTATGCTTGTTATGCTTAATTGTTTATTTAACAAAAAAAAAGCTTTGTAAAATATTGACCCATGGTATCAAAGGAACTTTTTACTTTCTTACGTGATATTATTTTCTTTGAAGTTTGATGGCTTACTTTAGTAAAATCCTGTGTAATTCAAGTCGTAATCTCTAAATGAAAAATGGGGAAAGGCTGCCCACGTGATGATCATATGGGTGGTATGAGACATAGTAAATCATATGATCCGTACCTCAATTTTAATAGCACACCACTCATTTTATCGGGTTCCACGTGTGGGCGTTGCGTACGGAATTTACCTTGCTTCATTCAATTCTCATGGGAATAGATTATTATCTTACAGGAAGCGAAGCGAATTCATCTGCATTATCGAAAGCACCTATCAATCGCAATACTCATCTGAAACCTTGATAATGATCATTCATTCTTTCGGGTTAGCTTTGGGACAAAGCTTCTTTTTTTTCGACGCGTTATCATAGTTGATCCGCAGCAATTTTTAATTCGATGACATATTTGATCGTGCTGATCAGCTAACCTAGATTCACAACAGGTTTTTAGAGTTTTCTAATCTTATTTTTTTTTTAATTTGTCTAAAAATCATGAAACTTTAACCAAACAAGAAAGATTTGAACCTTATTGGATGGGCTTTGCTCTAAACAAATTTGTAATCATGAAAGTGATCTAATCATAGTTTAAATTTAAAATTTTTATTATGGTATACAATCAATCCATAAAAAAAAAAACCTTAAAAAAAAAATTTAATTTGGAAGAAACATATAAGTTGTATATCCGATAATACCAAATAAGGAAAACACCAAAGTGATTATAATTAGTAAAGTTCAAATGTCGATACATCTCTTTGAAGCTGCGCCACATTCTTATCTTTCTTCGATGTGTGTTATTTATAAATATTACCTTCTTACTCCTAAATATTCCATTCTCTTATTATCCTTTTACTGAGTGAGGTGACATTCATCTGTATGGCTAAAAAAAACCCCTGAATCGCAATTTCCTATTTCGTCACAAATCAGGAATTTTTTGGGGATTTCCTTTACGATCATTATCAAATTTTTTTTTCATGATTTTCATGATTTTCGTTAGCTTGGATTTCAAGTTGTCGAAAGTCCCTTACAGAAAGGAACCAGCAAGAATTTGATGAATTTTCTTCCTAAGAGAGAATAAAGCTTTCTTTTTTACAAAAGGTTGTAGAAGAACGGTTAGTTTCGGAATAATGTTTCCTTATACGTACATTTCATTCCGTAAATATTTTGCTCACCTGAGTTTATACAACAAAAAAAAAAATAAACTGGGTTTATGTTTATATTGGTGTGAACGACCGAGAGGATGAAATGAAAAGGGATTGATATTTGCTTGAATTAAAGCATGCATCATATGTTATTTGTGTGCATAAGGAAGAAAATTTCTCGTCAAAGAAAAAAAAATAAATAAACAACCATTTTCTATTAATCCTTTATTAATTAATTTAAGAAAAAAAATTTCATTTTTTTTTTTGGTTTATATTTTTGATGAACATTGATTGCATTTAGATCAACTTTTTTGTCGCAATGGAAATTACTTTAATTTTATTTAGGAAAATCTTAATTGGAGTTATTCCGAAATTGCCAATATGATGAATTTTTTGTTGGATGAAAATTTGTGAAAGGTTCGGAGAATATACCATTTTCTCCTTATAATAATGATATTGGAGAATTCTACGGCAAGATTACTCACGTAATGTCATTATGAGATTAATTGGATTTGAAAGAAATTAATGAAGTGTAAACAAAGTGTAAATAAACATACTTGGGCCACCTTGCGTCGTTCATTTCCCTTTCATCCATTGCATACACATTTTAATTGGAGGTGAACGCCTTCTTTCCTCACTCGAGTTATCTAACCATTCTGAGCTTATTACGTAATTTAACCTTTAATATGTAAAGAAAAAGAAAAAGAAAAAAAATCTTGTAATATTTATTTTTAGATGTCGATAATAAAGATATGATGACTTGTTTTTTATCATGAAAAATTCAAAAACGGATATTACCTGATAAATTCATAAAAAAATTGTAAAAAAAGTAAACCAAACATTTATCTCCGCCTCTGTGCTAAAAGGAGGCCGATTACCATATTTGTTCACAATCTTTTTAATGAAAGAATCCTCCCCCCGAATCTGTTGCCAATCAATCGCAATCAATCGTTTTTATTGAAGATTAAGTGGGGCGGAAGATTTTGGATGAGGTGATAGGTAACATGTCACCTCGTGATGTCTACAGACTGAATGTCACAACAATTTATAGAGAGTGACAGAACAATTCCAATCACAAATTCATCATCACTTTTTAATGAATGTAAAATTTAAAAATTTTTTTTTTGTGAATTTATTATTATGAACACTAATTAAATTATTTCATAATTTTTGTCTGTTAAACATGATTGAGAACAAGATGGACGATAATAGGATTCTTGGATATTATGAAATATATTTGGGAAAGAAGGGTATAGAATAACAACAGGTTTCATTCTTTGTTTATAAAAATTATCTTTTTAAATTGATTTTATTTTAGTAAAGATAACATTGCGAAAATTTCTAATTTTATTGTTAGATTTGAATTCTCATTGGTTATTATTTATATTTATTAGATAAATATTATTATTTTTTTATTTTATTTGATCGAATGATATTCCTTTAAACGTAATATTTAAGGTAAATACTTTAACGTTGCTTAATAATCTTTTGATTTACAAATGATAAGCTTCACGTTTTCATATTTTTAAATAAAGGAGAATTTGGTTAATAAAAAATGTCATTGTAAATTACAAAATTTTATTAAATCATATTGTCACAACTAATGAAAATTGTCCATAATATATGATCATATGAGCATTGTTGGTTTTCCTTTTGTTGTTGATCTTTTAAATGTTAATAAAATAAAATTCGCGCAATTTTTTTTTTGGAAGTCGATCATTTAACATAGATTTTCACCGGAATGGTTAAATTTGGAAAAAAAATTTTTTAATAATAATAATGATTAAGGGTGAAACGTGTCATTTAAATCAAATCAAAATAGTTCTTTATACAAAAGCTCAGTTTCTAGTTTTATTTTTTTTTTAAAAAAAAAAAATCCAAAAAATCTCTTTGGCCATTCGACGTCATTGCTGCGCCACATCAGATTCACTTACGTCAACGGATGGCGCAATTTGGTAAAAATTTTTTTGGCAACATGAATGAATTAATTAGAGATACCACGTTTCTTTTTTTTTGTTCTTTACTTTCGAGTACTTTTTTAGCTTGACAGCTTTTTGACAGATGTTTTGAACTCGTTTTTGTCGAAAATCACATCAATGAAATGGGTCTTGCGCGTCATTGTTTACATCGCGGTTTACTAATTGAAGTAAAATTAGTAAAATTACCTAAAAATACTCGTAGAATTTTTAATTAAAATTGAACATTGATTCAAAGTTTCTTCCGATATAGACCGTTTGTGTAATGATAATAAATATGCGTAGGTTACGCCCAACGTAACGAGATGATTTTAGATCTAAAAAAAACTTTATTATCGAAGGTATGTATGATCATGCGTGGTGTAACGTTGACTAATCTTTCTTTATTCATATCGAGATAACGGAACTTACTAATAAATCTGGTCCAAAATAATTTTTTCGCTCGCTTTACATTTTCGGTGACATATCAACTTAATATACAAAATTAAAAAACACTCCGAATTTTACTTGAACAATGGTTATGGGTAATTTCATAAATGGTTTCTTTGCTTTTCAAAGAGTTATTTTATTAATCACAACAATAGAATTTATTTATGCAACTGATTTGTTACACTCTCTTTGTATGCAATGCGGCATGCAATCCGTAAGAATAGAAATCATCCGTTATTATTAAAAACTCTAAATTTTTTTCTTCCTTATTTTTTTTTTTAAAAAAAAAAAACATTGTTTGTCGTTGAAGATCATACATAATATGATGAAATATCACATATATTAAAAATGTATAAGGGCTGAATCATTAGGACTTTCATGGTTTAATCATTTTTCTTTGTGAAAAATTTGGAATTAAGCTTAATTGTCGTTTTTTTTTAATTTTTCCTGTTCTCGCAAATTGGGCGTTGGAGGGGTTTTTTTTTCGGGTAAAACTTCGATCACTTTCGATGAAAGAAATATTTTTTTTGATTCGCTGAACTGGTTTTTTTTTGGCGTCATCATAAACTGCGGTTTGAATACGATTGATGATCTCATCGTCGTCATTATAGGTGGATTCATTCCCTCCCCTCCCTACATATACGCCAAATTTTTTTACACAACTTGGGGAAGAAGGAAAATAAATTATTTCTTGAAACCTTAAAAATTTTTATATGAAATAATGTAACAAACAATTAACGTAATCAATTATAACATTTCTAATACTAATGTTTTTTTCCTTCTTTTTACAATCATATGAAATGTCAGGAGACCATTACAAATTGTTATTAGTTTGATCATTTTTCGTTTCACAAAAAAAATTTTTTTTTCATGTGGCGTAAAAATATTTTATCCCTTGTCAATCACCAAATAAAAAAAATTATTTCATTACGTGACAAATGGTGATAACTTTTAAATTGAAGTTTGCCTTAAAAAATAATCAAAAAAAAAAATTATATATATAAATTTTTTTTTGTCACTAATTTGAAATTAATTGTTTATTTATTTGTTTAGAATATATAACATTATTTCAATAACATGGTCAGATATAAAATAAATCGTGATTTAAAAAACAAATCCCATTTGGCGTTGAAGCTAAACTAAATTAGAATGGCACAGAATATAACCGGCTAAAGGATTTGTTTTATGGATGTTTGTTTTTTCACATTGAAAGAAGATTTGTTTAGACCGAATAAAAAGAGACCCTCTATAAACAATGTGCACGGATGAAAGTTTTTGCATCATAAAGGAATGGATCTGAATTTTCTTTGTTGTTTATATATTACATGACGAGTTAGTGTAAAAGAATGTCCGAGAACTCAAAAAAAAATAAAGTTTTTTATTACGTAGACGTCATTTGTATTTTCTAGATCCTGCTAAATAATCTATTAGAGTTCAAATCTCCTCATTTCTACGTATTATTTCCCCGAATACAGGTTTATTGTCAAGAGTTTTCCCGTTTAAATGCTAATATTATAAAAAAGCTTTGTCAATATAAGTTAGTTTATTTTATTAAAAAAATAGATTATTTTCTGAGGCTTTTGGATTATGGCAATATGCAATATGACAAAGAACTTTATTCAAATTTAGTATTCTTTATTAATTTTATCATGCCATTTATTATTTTCCCTGTTCTATTAATTATTTAAAAAGGTAGTATTTCCTGGATCAAGAAAAATTCTTGACCAATTTGCTTGTCGTTTCGTTAACTTTAATACGTTCGTGTGGTTCGTGTGATGATTATTCGTGATAAAGTAATATTAATTTACATTTACGCTGCTTCATTGTAACATTGTGATTTCTAAACCTTTTTTTTTTTGAAAGATTAAATTAAAATAAAGTTTTGAACTCTATTTAGTTAAATCATAAAATTATTAATTATATAAAATTTCTTGCAGAAATGTTTTATCCGTATTTGCATACTGTGCCAGACAATCATGATGGCTCGGTTCCCAGATCCGCAGATTGAAATATTTATTTTCGATATGCGGCAATTCGGATTCGGTACCGAATAATAGGACCGGGATTGTAATACCATCAATCAATAGGCTTTACTATTTTCCTGTCATTCAGTTTTTACAATGTATGTCACGAACAATGCATAAAAAAGGAGTTTGACTTAATAATCACGTAGATCATTTCTTTTCTGTATAAATTCCAGCCGGAGTTAATGGTAACCTTTTTGCAGGATTGAGTATCCTCTTTGAATGCATCTATGTCAGCTACAAGTTTGTATAAGCTTCATTTTTAGATGATAAACAAATCCTTATTTTACCTAATAATGCAATTTTCAAATCGTCTTTTTGTATAATTTTCTTGGTTTTCAATTATCATAATATTTTAAAATAAATTAAATCAATAGGTTTGCTTTCAAATTTAAAAGGAATTTTACATTAATTAGATCAATTTAAATATTTTTATAAAAGCATTTTCTTTATAAAAGCTAAAATTTATAATTTTTATTTATTTTTATATTAAAAAACTTTATAAAATATAAAAATTTAAATCTAAAACATTTATTTATATATTTAAATATTATTTATTTATAAAAAAAATCATAAATTTATTAAAAATAAAATTTATTTTATAAATAATTTTATAATATATTTTAATTAAAAATTAAACTTAATATGAAATTACATCATCAAATACTAAGAATAAAATTATCTCTTATTAACCTTTTTAGCCTAATTTTAATCTTATCTGATATATTAAAAATTTATGTTGTACTATTTGCTTTAAAAACAATCACAAAATATTAAGAACTGAGTATGTTTATACAAGACTCTGCAAGTATAATAAGCATATTATATTTTTATGATATTTTAAAATTAATTCTATAAGTTAATTCATAGTATCATATCATAAAATTATTTGAAGCAAAATACTTTACAAATAATATTCTTCTATATATTTATGAAGTATTTATTAGGGTTCCGCAAAATTGAATCGAATCAAATATTTGATTGATTTGAATTTGATTTGATTTTTCGAATCAAATCGAATCAAATCAAATCAAATCAAATATTTGATCGAATCAAATCAAATCGAATCAAATATTTGATGAATCAAATCAAATCAAATCAAATATTTGATCGAATCAAATCAAATCAAATCAAATATTTGA